>JAGDQP010030705.1:0-22430 GCA_022664845.1 Lepisma saccharinum | reverse complement strand
AGGAGGGTGCACGTGGGGTCTCATTAAGATATATTGAAAAACAAATAACTTTTGACCAATATTCGACAAAAAAAATGGCTGTCATTATGGTCTAAAATCAGTTTTTTTAACATCGCTATAAAATTTATTTAGACCCTAAAGAAGAAGAAAAAATAGCTTCATTTGATGGTATTGTACAACTGACAGATTAAAATATCAAACGTAACTGATAACTCCAATAATAACGAAATTATAAAATTGTTAACAGAGTGTGCTACCAACAAATATTTTGAGTTTAAGACTATATCTTTCCAACGAAAGATGAGGTAGAGTATGGAATATGTAGTTTCTGCATCTTTGTCAAATGTTATGACACATCATTTCAAAGCTAACATCCTATATTGCCGAAAATATAAATATATTGACTATTTTAGATTGTATTGGTGATGCATGATTAATATACAAAGATGAAGCTGTATGATTTTATTTTTGACAAAAATTTGAAGTAATTACGAAAACCGAATCCAAAGGAGAAATAAGCTTCATACATGTATATGTGCATGTTTTCAAATGATGGATCAACATGAACCTCTGTATAGACAAAATCAGAAATAATAAGCATAGGTTCAAATATCGTCAACACATAACAGAATCGAGAAACGTAATATAAAAAGAAAAAAACAATATTTTAGCAGTTCATACAAACTACGTAATAGTAAAAAAGGTTTTATTCACTCACAAAACAAGCACAATACCTGAACTAAAGAAAACTGATACACTGCACAAACTATGAACTAAAATGATCACATAAAGCTTAAATATAAATGAAACCGTTAAGTAACACCGTAATAGATAGACTTAGTACGCTTCCCCATTTCTGTCTGCGCTAAAACTAATGTTTTTTGTACAGGAGCACGTGATTTATAGTTCAACCGCTAGGTAGCTCTGGTATAGACCTCATATTCTATTATCAGGCCTATACTAGATCTACCTAGCGGATAAATTCAAAATCACGTGCTCCTGTACAAAGACCCATTAGTTTTAGCGCAGACAGAAATGGGGGAAGCGTGCTAAATCCATCTATTATGAACTCTATGGTACCACTAGGAATGTAGAAACGAACTAATTCTCAACTCAAGAAGTAAGTACAAGAGTTTAAATAATGACAAAAACACAGACTTCTTCTTCTCCTAACGCAGGTAACGAACTTTTCTGATTAGTAAATAATATTCTACAGAAGAACGAGGTGTATATGAAATTGTATGCAATTTTATAGTTAGATGAACAATAACAAAACGCAAATATTCATTTGACAGAAAACTTGATTGATATATAAAGTGACACTTGTCATAACGAACACCAGTAAATAAGGGACAGTTTTAAAGTCCCCGGCAGAATAACATTGAACCTTATGCAAGTAAACTCTCCCAATAGCGGATTCTCCTAATAACGAAGACAAGACACTTTGATAATGATCCCTTTCAGAGCAATAACCTCCCGATAACGGACAAAGCCAGCATGTGGTGGTTGTCTGTACGGGTTTCTGCTTCAAATATTTGCAGATGTGAGTGGTCGTCTTATCGAGGAGTTGTGAAGACAAATGAAGGCTTAGTTTGTAACCCCCGTCCTCTCTTTTCAAGATCGGTAAGAGTAGTCGCAGGTTCTTAGGATGCTTCACAACAATAACAAGCAACACTCACAACAATAATAACAAAACGTACGAACAAGGACAAAACGAGTAACAAAACTCAAGTGAAAACAAGAATGCATTTGTACTTAAAACTGGAAACTCTGTTATCCTGCTATTGTCGGCCTAAAGACATTAAATAAAATTCAATTCAATTGAGTAGTCTTGCGCCTAGCGTCATTACGACGTTGTACTGCTGTTCTGTTTACTGTACAAGCCATAATTATGCATGTATAGTAAGGTATAGATAAAACTATTGTACAATGTACTATCGGCGCCAAAAGAAAGTATCCACCTAGATTTCACGCTCAAACGTACGCATCCTAATTGCAATTAAAATGTAAAGAGTTAGATAAGCATAGGAGAACGTGAAAGTTGGCATTGTGTGTCTTTATGAGAAATTAAAGCGAGAGAAGGGGAGAAAGAGCAGAGTACTGTCTTAATGTTTCATATATTTGAGCGTGAAATCTAGTTGTATACTTACTTTAGGCGCTGATAATGCATTAATTCAGTTTGTACATAATTTTCTTATTTCAACTTCTTATGACCGTTTAAGGCAAATTTCAATGTATGTTTCTAAGTAGCGGACACCTCCTAATAGCGTACTGCCTTTTAGGTTCCAACAGACCATAACTAAACAGAAATAAATCTTATAAAATTGGTTCTCGTGTGCGGATTTTAATAGATGCAATATCTGACGTAATCTAACCGAATATACTTATTAGATGTATCATAACATTTGGGAATTGTAGCCATTTTCGCTTTTATTTGCTCACATTTTACTGTGATTCAACGTTTACTCTAATCAGTGGCTTAACCAAAGGGTTCTACGATCCTCCCTGCAACTTTCAGTAGACGTGCCCTTTACTTACTGATTCGTAAATTGCGCCCCTAAAACTAGTGCGCCTTCCCGCACCGTGGGTGTTGATGGGGTGTTTTTTTTATATTCGTAACTTTAATGGTGATTATTGATTAGGCATAGAAAAATTACATTGGCTACCTCCCGTCTTGATCAAATATGTTTGTGTTTCTTTTAACACATTTTAAAAAGGGATTTTGCTCCATGGCTTTTTGTCGGCAACAATAGCAAAAAAATCTTTAATCTAGTATCTATGTGCCAATTGGCACAACGAAAACACACACACACACTATCAAGTTCCGAAATTACACGATCTAGTTTTGTAAGACTCCTTTTCTGAGACCGCAACTCGTGTAATTTATCTAACTTAGTATGTCTATCATACAAGAACAATGAATCTTTTTCAACTCATTTCTCTACTTGAATCGATTCAATAGTTTAGTCAAAAGTTAATTTCCAATTTGTCCGTCATCTACTTTCGACTACCTACTTCTATTACTCCTTGATCAGGTGGCAGCTTTTCATTTGTATCTCCTTTGAATACGTATTTAATTGCCTGGTGCAGCGGTTGCATTCTTAAACTTTTTTTTTGTTTTTTTCTTGTTTCATGCAATGCAAATTATACCTCTCTACTATACTGTTTCTTTTGCTTTCAAAATGAATTACCAACTTCTCCTCCCGGAGTGTATTATTGAAGTTAGCCGAAGATGCCCGAATGGCTTCACTTTGTCATCAGCGAGCTGCAAGTCCAATATAAACTGAAATATCCATCATGTGAGCACCAAATTTCTTCACCAATAATACTCTTGGTAGCAAATGAGTGCACCAATTGAAATAAACCAGAAAATGTACGAGTTTTACAATCTTTGCATAAGAAAACACTTAATGTAACTTATTTACATTGGATTACTCTTTATTTATGAGGAATTATGGATAAGTTAAACTTCTACAATTTAGTGTTTCGAAGCTCGAAACAACGTGTCACTAGTCGAAATGTGTTAATATCATAACAATTCTTAATATCTTGGATTATAACTCGATTCAATTATAAGTAGATTTATCTACGCAGAGATCTATCTAACGTACACACAAATATTCATACAGTTCGCATTAGACAGTCCCATCTATTGTTTCACTTCGGCACAGGCCTTAACTTGTAGGAAGTTGTACTTGATCTTAAATGTCATTTCATTGTTC
Organism: Lepisma saccharinum; assembly: GCA_022664845.1. Taxonomy (NCBI): domain Eukaryota; kingdom Metazoa; phylum Arthropoda; class Insecta; order Zygentoma; family Lepismatidae; genus Lepisma; species Lepisma saccharinum. The sequence continues at coordinate 18,708 of JAGDQP010030705.1, read as the reverse complement.
CGTTAAATAATACCTTTTCCCCTTCAATATGAATAAATATCATATCAGTCTTATTTCCTTTGTCCATGTCATTTCAACTACTTACTTCGAAACAAAATATAAAGGGAAAATACATCGCTAACAATAGTGGGTATTGGGTAATCACTTTTTTATGTCTGATTAACGTGGTGTTTCTTTTCTCTAAGTTAGGGTTATATTTTGTTGTAAAATACATCTGCTATGATGTTTCCAAAAGAGAACAACCAGTTTTGGCTTCACTAAAAATCAGTTCAGAAGTATCTTTGGTGTACTAAAACTTTCAACTGAAAATATAAGCCTTTCCTAACTAACTTTAGGGCACTTTGAGATCGTCTATAATTATGTGTCCCAAATAGTACAATTCATTGTTCAACGTAATCTGCGTGTTGTGGTGACATTGCACATCATATGTGTTCATTGTAGCCATCTTGATTTGTCGATTTGTCCGACGTCACCAAGTTGTTAACGTTGAAATTTACACTGCCGATTGGATGTTTCGCTTGCAATATGTTAGACAGCACTAAACAGTGTTAGTTCCTTAAGTATACTACCATAGACCTCATAATAAATAGACTTAGCACGCTTCCCCATTTCTGTCTGCTCTAAAACTAATGGGATTTTGTTCAGAGCACGTGATTTTGAATTAATCCGCTAGGTAGCTCGGGCATAGACCTCATAATACGAGAATATGTAGAATAGAACGGCAGTTTTGACGATGGGATAAAAGCCAGCAGCAATTCAGCAATACAAGATCTTAAGCATCATTTAATTAAAGAAAGAAATATTCCACTTACAAATATAACTAGAATTAGAAATGACAGGGGACCACTTTCCATGATCAAACTATTTTCAAAAAATCCAGAAGTAATTAGTTCTCTAATAACACACGGACTTATCATAGGCTACACAAGACATCGACTTGAGAAGTCTCGTTCCACCGGAAGACCTCATCCATGCGGAAACTGTCAACAATACCATATTAATAAAAACTGTAACAAAGATCCTTTTTGTTACAAGTGCGGTAAAAAAAACATTTAAGTTTCACATGCAAAGTTACGCCAGATAGAAACTATTGCGGAACCTGCAGATTAAAGGGACACAGAACAGGAGCCTCAAATTGCCCTCGCAGGCCCCCAAATAAAAAATATTTTCTACCAGAAAAGGTATACAAAGCAAGTAATGTTGAAAACTCCACATCGGAAGTTATTAAATCAACTTCGAATAATCACAGTAAATTAAATGAAAAATCAAATATTCAAAACAGTGGTGCATCAGAGGGTATCGGGACTGCTGCTGAGACAGTAAATGAAGACTTTATAAATAGTAGGATGAATGAATTGACTGATAGAATTACACGTTGGGTCTCTATTATTCTTGCTTTGGAAATACCTGAGGACTCTGAAACATATTCCAAAATTATACAAGCAATAAATTTAGCTACAGAAGAAATCTTCCAGAGCAGACTTAATATTATACACTCAGAGGACGGACATCTTTTCGTCAATTCTCAACCATTCATTAGGAACTTGAAAACAAACAACAAAGAATAAATTTCTAACTTCAATTCCAATAAATGTAAATTCTACAACCAAATAAGTTTTGTTAAATGTAAATTCTACAACCAAATAAGTTTTGTTACCAGAGGGAGCATTCATTCTTGTACAGTTAAAACATGCTCAAAACTCGGCAATCTACAAATAGATGACTTAAGTACGTTCGTCCTTAAAATTAAAATTAGATAGAAGATTGAATTGAAATCACACCAAACCAACCTAACTTAAACCCAAACTCAAACAAATAACCTTTCTAAACACCTTTGTTTTATTTAAAATTATACTATAACTTAATAATGTGGCTCTATACGTTTATTGTACACTTCCTATGCACTTAGTAACTTTATAGAATAAACAAGTATATTTATATTTAACACTCTTAAATTCCTACTTTCAATAGAACAGATAGAAATTAATCCTAATATAAGTCATCCGATTCTCTTTCAAACAAAGTAAATTAACAATTTAATCAAACAATTACAAATTAAAATCATAAGGACGAAAATGGCCTATGATGGTCAGAAGTCCAGCTCTGGTGGCCCTGCAGGCCCTTGGCAAATTTACATAGCAATATTTTGAAATATTTGGAAAACTGCTGAGTAGGGATGTCTAGATCCGGATCCAACAGGATCCGGATATCCGAAACTCGGATATCCGGTCCAATAGATTCGTCCGATTTGGGTCGCAGATTCAAACACCCAGAATTCGGATTTCATTATTATGATGCATTTGAAACTGTGATGTCAAGATGGTAAATTATGAAAGGCCCTGGTCAATACCTTCCCCATCCTCTGCCTACCTCATCTAGGCATGCACCAAAGAAAGAAATAAAGCAAGGATATATATATATATATATTTGAATTTTAAATTTAATTTATGCCTTTAGGCATCTAATCCTCAGGCCGGGATAGGGGAGCGGAAAGGATCAGAGAATGTGTCGGACAGGGCTATGTTTCCCTGATGTGACTGATTAAAAACCTTGGGAAAGCTCAGTCAGGATGGGCGAACGCTGGGATCGAACTCACGACCTCCCGAACCCTACGCCAACGCTCTATTACTGAGCTACGGTGGCTCGGTGAGAGAGAGAGAGAGATCTTTGTCTCTCTCTCCTTTCTTTCTTCTTCCTTCTCTTCCAGAGAGAAAGACCGGGATGAGCTAGGCAGAGCAAGGGGAAGGTATTGGCCAAGGCCTTCCATAATTTACCATAAATAAAGCCAATTTTATTCGATATATCTGAAACCCGAAAAATATATTTTATAGAGATAGTTTTGTAGTTGATTGTTATTGTTTTTGTCCAAAGTTAGTTGATAGGAACATTTTTAACGTCTTTTATTTATTTCTAAAATACATGCTTTATTTCTCAAAATCAAGTTACGTAATCTGGAAGAGTTTCGTATTTTTTATCTCGCTGCATGCTTAAAAGGGAAAAGAGGAGGATATGTCTTTGTTCTTTCCTTCTAAGTGCGCAATGATTATTACATAGTGAGAAATAACCACGTCACAGAGCAAGGAATAGTCACGGTTGGCGATGGGGAGGGCGGGGTTTGAATAGACAAGCATGCTGTCGATTATTTGTTTTCCTTTTGCCATTCCAGTATATACATTAGTAACATATTATTATAGGACTGGTTTCAATGGCACTACTCTTGCAATTCATGTATAACTCAGCAATTTTTATCTCTTTCTATGATTCTGTGTTCCCTCTCTCTCCTCACAATACTCCAAATGAAGAGTAAAAGAGACCAAAATAAGACATCGTTTGCTAGCCGAAAAAATCTGCAAAATACGTATGACAGGTTTCCCACAAGCAGGAAAAAAAAAACAGGAAATGTCAGGAATTTCAAGATTTGTCAGGAAAAGTCAGTAAAATGATTATATATGAGGTCAAAAGTCAGGAAAAAGTCAACCGCTGCGTCAGGAAATTTTCCCTCAGAGGCTTATATCTGTGTGAAGATACCAGAACATCCCTTTTACAATGTTTTGAACCATATTTCCAAGACAAGCAGGGAATTACCAGGCTCGATGATTTCTATGCTTTCCTTCTTTCAAACAAACAAACAAAAGAAAAAAAAAACTTATGACTGTGGAAAGTGGTAAATTCGAGTTTGATATTTTCCCACGGAAATGCTACAGTTGAGGGTGGTTTCTCTATCAGCAACTCTGCTCTTATTGAAATCTAATGTGAACATACAATAATAGCGCTGAGGAGAGTGCATGATGCTGTTATCAATTGCAAAGGAATCCACAGTATTGTTATCACACATAAAGTGCTCACATTCGCAAGATCTGCTCAGAGGCCTTATGAAGATTATCTGAAAACACCGCATAATGTTAAGAAAATACAACAGAAAAATTCTGTAAATAAAGGAAGATTATGAATGAAATAAAGGAACTGGAAGATGAGCAAAAGAAGTTGAGAGAAAAATCTGAAACGGAGCAAGACGAACTTTTGCGGAAGTCGCAAAATTAACATCTGTTGATATTGTTGAAACTTCTGTTTTCGTTCTGAGGATATCGTTTAATTATTGTAATAGTCTAATATTCATTGCTTATATTCATAGAATTTATTCATATGTATGTTGTAGTTGTTAGCATTTTCTTTGGCTTGACTTACATAACATGTTCATCAGTGGGGGGAGGGGGGTAATTTAAATTTGGGTTATTTTAATCTGTACCTTTGGTAAATATTTTAGTAAAAACTTTGTTTCTGTAATTTTATTGTAAAAGAAGTAATAAAATCATAAAATTTGCTACTCAGGTGAGAGATGGTCAGCTATGGGACTGGTGGAGGCTGCATGTTAACAAAATATTTTGCAAAAGTATAAAATTGGATAGTCTGAGAATGAGGATTTGCTTTAAAAATCTAGTCAGGAAATGTCACAAAATTTAAGTTCACAAATTTTGTGGGCACCCTGTATGAATGAGGAAAGACTATGATGATGTGTTAATGCCCCAGATATCCGAATATCCGAAACTCAGATCCGGATTGTGATAATTGTGATTATACGTCAAGTTTTGGAGCGGCTCTATGCTTGGGGCCCGGCCTGACCCGGTGACCCGATTTAGGTTTCATTACCCGGAAGACAAAGTAGAGTATTTCATTATTTCCTTGCGTTTAAGGGGTGACCAAAATCGGAGATGTTACCCCAGAGAGCACGAAAGTTACGAAACTGGAGCTCACTGTTCTCAGACCGGGTTAATCGGGTCAAGCTTTAGACCGGATCACTTACGTCCGGGTCACCAAAACCAACCTGGTTTCAGCTCTGCCGTGCTACTTCGTCTATATAAATTATTAGAAGTGTTTTTTCAGAATTTCAGAGGAATTCAGAAGTTCAACATTCCGATATTGTTAAGTATATTGATACCGCTCGGTATTTACCCAGGAAGCCCGACGTCGGCATTTGGTCGGCGAAGCTCGGCCGACCAGCGAGCCGACGTGGGGTTTTGAAAAATCCTGACGAGAAGCCAACTTCAGCGGGCGGGTTTTGAACGGGGTTATGCCTCTAGGCCGACCCCGACGGCGGTCCGGAAGATGGACCGAAAACACCGACAGCGGCCCGGAAAACAGCCCGACGACCAATTGCCACTTATTGGATCGCGCAGACCATTCCCAGAATACTAATTGGTCGGGCCGCCGTCGGGATCGGCATTTGACTTGCTGGGTCGAAGTGTATCAATATTTCGGTATTATCCGTATTTTGATATTTCGGTATCATCGGTATTTCGGTATTATCGGTATTTCGGTATATCTATATTTCGGTATGGGTGATATCGCATTTTTGGTATTCCAAAATACCGATACCGATTTCGGTATATCGTTATTTTTGCATACCTAGTGTACGTAGCATCTGGGCTCGTAATCTAAGACAGATTAGAAAGCGCAAGGAGAGGGTGAGGCAACTAAATTTACCAGAAAGAGTTTGTCCTAATTCTACGGTGAATTTTTTCGTTAGAAAAATTAAAAAAAAAAAACTTAATATAAAACTTACTCCTGTTTCCGTTACAACAAATAAAAGAATAGGAAACAAGTCACAAGCAGTGACTTTCCAAGAAAAAAAAAATCGTTCATTTCTCGACCTTAAAACCGACGGCAGCAGATTTACTCGCGAATGTATATTTTACAGCAGCAGAGGTGGCTTTGGCATGTATTGGACCCTCGTGGGCGATAAAAGTTCAGCGAATTGAGTTTCGAACTTTAAACATATTTAGTTGTGTGTAAGTCACGAAGCATTTAAAGGACCATTACAGGTATTTTAGTTTAACGTAAGAACAAATTAATTGAAGATATGTTCTCCTTTCGTAACTGTTTATAATACGTATTTTCCAAACAATATTATTTGTATTTTCAAAGTAATTTTGCAACAAAACGAAGCATTAGTAAAATGACTTGAATAATTTTGTTAACTCTGTAGTATTTATTAGTTTTTCATTTTAATTGATGAGACGAAGGTCAACGTGAGATTAGCCATTTTTATGTGACTGCAAGAACGGAACAATGCAAATGCCCTACGCCAGTGCTTTTGGAGGTCGAAAAGGAAAACCAGCGGTCGTAGTTTATATGATAAAGCTTTAACTTCGCACTCAGAAGGTCCTGGAATCGATCCCACTAATCGCGTATCTTGACTGAGGCTATTCCAAGGCATTTTGTCAGTCACATCAGACATGTCGGGATGGCATCTTCAAATTAGACCCTGATCAATCCTTTCCACATCCCCTCACCTACCGTATCCAGACCTGAACCGAAGACTGATGAAGTCTATAAATAAATTTAAACTAAAGAAAGAAACAAACAAGGTGTGATCAAATATATATCAAGGGAAAATACAGCAGCCGGAAATTATTTCTTACCCCAAAAACTACTGCTTATGTTAGTTCGGCCGAACAGACATGTATATTGTCTCTTGATTGGTCCTTCAAGCGAAAAAGGGTGTTATGTAACGAGTCAGAGAGATCTTTATATCTCGCTGATCATTGCTACAACATGAAATGGTTGTGGGACCACGGTGGCTCAATGGAGCCGATCCAGGTGGTCGAGAGGTCTAGTGCGGTAGTCTGTCGATTGAAGGATCGCGGGTTCGAATTCCGCCTCGGGCATTGATGTTTGTGGGTATGATTTAAGAGAGAACAAGGTCTACAATGGTAGAAACAAGATAAAAACAAGTATAACAAGTTTAAACAAGTAATAACAGCCCGCTTAGGGCAAACTAAAAAAAAAAATATAAGAGCACTCACCTTTGGCGCTTCGGGTCGTCGGTTCAAACCCTGCTCGTGCCATGTGGGATTTCTGGTGGACAAACACCGTGTGCATGAATTTTCTCGGGGTTCTCCCGTTTCCTCCCACTTCCGGTCTGAGCCAAAGTTGTCTAAAGGCCTTAAAAATTAAATTCAAATAAAGTGATTGATTCTTGAGAAAGTAGTTTCGGTAATGGAATCCGAAAGGATGTGGAATGTTACATGTTTTATTTTGATACATAATAATGGAAATCATTCCAAGTAATGTGGTTCTCGATGGAAAGAGGAATTTTCAGTGAAAAGGTCGTAATTGTGGAAATGATCAAAGAATCCATTCAGTGGTGGTTTGTGGTCCACGTTTATGAAAGGTCGCCATTTGCGAGAATGTATAGTTAGGAACGAAATTTCAAAAGCTTACACTTGATATTTTGTTCTGAAATTCTTCTAACTACTGTTAAATTATTTCTTCTGGAAAGCATATGGAAATTGCCATATTAATAGGCCTAAGGCGCAATTGTGTTTCAAATTTGTCACCAAAGTAAAATTTTGTATCGGCATAATTATTAACAGAAGTTACAGTATCCTTATTTGAAGGATTGACGTAATAAAATTGGATGCAACTTTGTAACAAACTAAACTTAAACGACGCAGTTTTTTTTTCTTAAATAATATTGTTAGTTGGAAAAGATAAATACAGATGCCTCTTGCTTTGTAGTAATTGTGTTGCTTTCAAGTTAACAATTTGTTTGAACAAAATACAATGTGATACATTGAAGATGTTCTTATATTTTGTTCAGTTTTGTTAGTTTACTTATTCCCAAACTTTTTTAATGTCAGCACAGAATGTTAACAATCACTTTCTTAGTTTCCGTATACACCTTATATCGTATAAAAGTTAAATTTCTGTCAATGTAGGAAGTAAGAGTTACTAATAGAATCATCATTCATACCTTATAAAGAAAAAGAAATAGATAAAAAACGAAAGAAATCATCTTGCAGACATCAAAATGCGAACACCGGACCTCTTGCACATGATATCAACGCTCTATCACTTACAACACCAAGATTTAGTGTGGGTTACTATGTAATTTCGTGCAGAATCTTTGTTAAAAGCAAATACTTTCGTGCGTTTAATAGGGTCAAGAGTGATGACCAAAATGACGTAGGTTTCCATTTTTTAACCACATTATTTTTCAATATGGCGCCCAAGATGGCCGCCGCGAGTACCCGCGCAAACCATGAACCTTCAGTTGAACACAAAACTGAATTTGGTTTCTAGTTATAGGTTTATTGGGTCAAGGAAAACGAATTTACTGCTCTATTACGGATAGGAGTAATAAATTGTGAGTTACTGGTATCATGGCGTCTAAGATGGCGGCCGCGAGTACCCGCTAAAACCAAGAAACTTTCCAGCTGACCAGATATAAATGTGGGTCACTATATAATTTCGTGCAATTTATATATTAAAATCAATATTAGTGTTTCATTTGAAAGAATGTGTATTATAGAGAGGAAAAAATAGATTTCTATTTTTTTAATCATTTACTTGGTCTGAATATTGCCGCCATTTTGAATATGTTTTCAGGCCTATAAATAACATGGCAATGAAAGCAAAAAATACCGTAATTAAAAAAATATAGTATATCGAACTGATAGTTACTTCACCAAATATCGTTCAACTAGTCTACAATCTACTCCATTTTGATGGTTATAGTTTGCATTGTGACGTCATAAACAAGTCGTTTCACCTTCTTTAACTATGCAGCTGATCAAAAATTTACCATTTATGTAATTCCGTGGAAATGGGGGACTTTGTGACGCAGAAGTTCGCTAGTTTGAGTTCCTGCCATACCTTAGGATGCTTTTCTTTCAAACTATGCATTGTTGATAAGTAGAGAGGTAGCATTCGGGCATAGTTAAGGTGATCATGAGCAAAAAAGTACTTATTGAGAGCTTCGGTACTTTCCAAATGAAATTCCGAGTCTCGTTCTCGTGTAGCTTACAAGTAATTCAAAATAGCTAGAACTTGATTCATGTAGTTCTTCATAAAGGTTTGAGCGTCGCTGAAACCTTCTTCAAGTTTCGAAAATTTTCGATGATGTGTTTCTTATCTACATCATTTCTGAAACGCGTGATACAGCATCCTTAAGATGGCATCTCTGGTCTTGAGATGCGTTTTTGTCAGCCGCATATGCTTCCGAAACCATAGCTGACAAGGCCTGCAGGTTATCGTGTTGTTCAGGACAAAACTGAAGGAAGTCTTCAACGTAGAACTGGTACAAAGACAAAAGTGTTACAACATGAGCCTCAAGACCTCGATACAGATGCTTTCCATTCAGGATTTTGGTGACTACAGAAGGAGAGTACAATCCAGCCTCCACCCAGGCTTGATCAATACCGCTGCTTTCAATGTATTTTCCTATAGCAGTCAGTGCCCACATGATTACATGGAGCTCCCCAGGTTGAAATATGAACTGATTCTCAATGTCTTCTGGTGACACCCACAACTTCATGGCCATTTTGTATAGCTGAAGATCCATCGAGATGCACGTAACATGGTCTGCTCCCATGATGAAGCATGATATATCCCTCGATCTCATGATCATAGTATACACTATGCTGTAATCTGTAGGCGGCTGCCGAATCAGAGGTGGTACTAGATATATGTTTGTGATTGTTTCTGGTGTTGAAAGGATGGAATTGAACATGGTCCACGTCCCTAGGCTGTCACTAACAACATAGTTCGAGACATCCGGTGAGTAGTTAAGACAACTCAGTATCTAGGTTAGATTAAGATTGTTTCTTTTGGCAGTAGCTTCACGTGAATTGTTTATAGGATAAGGCATAACTTTATTACGGACTTTAGGATTGGGACAGTTGAGTATGATTGTTTTTGATTTTGTTGGACTTATGGAGCCACAATCTGTATAATTAATTGGCGACACTACAGTTGGGCTGTTAGAATCAACAGACTGAAGTACTGTCCCATGAAATGTATCCTTTCCATTTATTGTGTCTTCCAAAAAGTCGATGTTGTCCACTGCGAACCATTCAAACTTTGAATTTCCATGTCGAGTGACCACTGAGTTCTCGTCGTAAAATGTTCGCTGCATGGAAAATAATACCAACATCATCTTTCAACGTAGACATTTTCTGGACTGTTGATATAGCGATGTCTTTCGTTTTTGTGGACATCACCTGCTCAGCAAGCTTTCTGTTTTTTGTACGACTAAAATGTGCTTGTGGTATGTTCTCTGCAATTAGTTTCTTGAGATCTTGCTTGTACATTGGTTTCTCAGGAATTGGCACACCATTTTATTCGAGGATATTGAGGTATGTTGTGTGAATGTCATTCATATTGAGAATGACATTGTCCTGACGGTCGAATGCTTGATCAATCGCATTCAGAAGTTCGATTTCAGATACAACTTGCAAAACTTTGATATTTTCTTTAGGCTTGTTTTGGTCTATTTGGTGTCTACATTTAACAAGGCACTCCAAATCATACGCGACAGCAAGCAATGGATCATCAGTACTTACTAAAAATCTTAGTCGCGCTTTCAATTCCTTGTCCAAAGTCATTGTACCAATTTTTTAAGTTGTAATCCGATACTTGCTGTTGTTACCTCATGAAGGGTGTTATTATTATCCTCTTGACAAAGAACACACTTCTCCTTGTCGTATTTCCAGTTTCGAGAGGTTCTACCACTACAATTCAGCTCTGGAGAACTGCAACTTGCTATATCTGTTTTAGCAGTTGGCCGTCCTCGCATTTTTCTCCAAGCATCACCACTTTTCCCTTCTTGTACTGCTTTCTCAAACCTAGCCTTTGCTCTGTTAATTTTCTCGCTACTGATTAAATTGCCGTAACACGCTTTGTGGAATGAAACATTTTTGTCCATCAAGTTTTCAATCGAGAAATTGTTTAACCGGTCTACCAAATTAGCATATTCTTTCTCTCCGTACCTAACGCGAACTTTCGAACACTCAATCACTTTCACTGTGGCATCTTTTGTGGGATTCAGTATATAGTTCCTATAATCCTTGTTGCTTTTAAAGATCTGACATATTAGCCACAGAGAGAAATCTGATTTCTTCTTCTTTGCAGGTGTCGTTAAAGGTCCTTCCATATTCACTGAGTGTTCACTTCGTTCACATTACCCTCTGTAAGAGAGGAAAAACTTAAACTTCTTTAAACATCACGACAGGCTTAAATAATCATAAACCTGGGATTCACTGAAATGTAACACTTATTTATGAATTTCCTTTTCAGAATATTAGTGAGGGCTGTTATATAAAGGTACGGGATATGCTAAGTTTAACAGCAAATTAGTTTACCCTCACCAGAAAATCTATAACTAGACGCCAAATTCACTTCAGGCTTCAACAAGCAAGTTTCTTGGTTTTCTCAAGTACTCGAGGCCACCATCTTGAGCGCCATGATACCAGTAACGCAAAATCGATTACTCCTATCCTTAATTTAACAGCAAATACGTTTTTCCTGGCCCGAGAAACTTATAACTAGAAACCAAATTCAGTTTTGTGTTCAACTGGAGGTTCTTGGTATGCGCTGGTACTCGCGGCGGCTATCTTGGAAACTAGTATGAATATAAAATGGAAACCTATCTCATTTTGATCATCAGCCTTGAAGCTATTAAACGCCCATAAGTATTTGCTTTTAACAAAGATTCTGCACGACATCCGATATGCACGACATAACGGCCGTCACTAATTATGTAAAAGTAAATTTTACATTGATCCGTTTGCAACTCTTTGTGCGAGAGAACGTGTAATTGAAAACCATTTGTTATCTTAATTAAAACAAGCTCACAAGGAATATACTTTATTATAAAACACACAGCAAGCGTTACAGTTTCAATGTTATAACAACATCTTCCTCAGACGAAACACTAATGAACACTATCAACTCATAATAAGCATTAGAAGGCCAAGAGATTCTTTCTACATCTTCCGCCAATCATGTCCCAGAGATCGTTCACTTTCCAAAACTAATCAAATGACAACCAATCACAGTCCTTCGCTCACAGGCCACGCCCTCTAGTCAACTAGAACGCTATAACAAACTTGTAACAGCAATATTACATAATAAGGAAACTGAATAGATGCGCGAAAAATATATTAAATAAATAAATACTGAATCAATAAATAAATTAAGTGAATAAAAATAAATAAATAAGCAACAAATAATAAAAAAGAAATATTAAAAAGCGGAAGGGGGCCTACCGAACAGTCCTTATTATATGGAATAATTCTCTTCTCTTCTCTGCCCAGTATCTCTTCCTAGATGCAATGTGCGGCCTGAGCCTTAGGTGCCTAAAGACCATTAAATAAAATTCAAATTCAAATACGATGTAGAAAGGACCTATTGACCTTCTGATGCTTATTATGAAGTGATAGTGTAGACTAGTGTTCCATCTGAGAAAGGGGTTGTTAGAAAATCGAAACCGTAACGCTTACTGTATATATATTTTTTTTACAAGAAAGTCATTTGTATAAGACTTCTTAGTCTGTTTTAATTAAATTAAATATGGATACAAGGCCTCAATATAGTTAAATCCATTTTTATGTCTTATCTATTGTACGGCAGTATAAAAAAAATATATATAGGAATTTTCCTTGATACTCTAACGATATACAAAGTTTGGTTCCGGACAGGATTTATAATGTCTGAAATGTAACGTGGATACTCTATTAATATAGTCAACAGCAGGACTCGATCCTGTGTGCCTCTGCAGTGTCAATTGACTATATCTGAAGGACTCGGTGAAAATTCGGGTTTATTTATGAAAAAAAGGTAAAAATACTAAATTATCCCTTCGTACATCAAGAATAGAACTCTGAACTAAAGCCTGACATAAGAAAATTCTACAGTTTTGACGGTAAAACTTCCTTCCAGGTGATTAAATTATTGGCATATTCTTCACATATTACCATTCATAGTTCGTTTGTGTTTAGTTACTCAAAAACTGTGAACCAACGGACAAGTTTTTTTAAAAAAAATCATTATTTATCTCCCAATTTGCCTAAGAATCCTTAAATAAAACACGTATTTCTCTGTCTCGATTCGTATGTCTACAATTATATGGGAAACTAAAACACCACAAAATTTTGGTGACGTATACCACGTTCGTCGGGGTAATGAGACAAATTTAACAACATCAAGTTAAAAGCGGTAGCTTTTCTTTATGTGCATAAGTAACCAAGTTACCACATTGTTATAATTGAAAGGTTTCAATACGGTGACAGCTCTAGTAACAGATCCGATTCCAGTTCCGGTAACAGTTTCGTTGGGTTTTTTGTTCCGGTTACAGCTCCGGTTGTAGATTTCTCGTGACACTTCTAACTCATTTGATCAATTTGTTTAAGACTATTAATAAGTTTAAGACTATTAATAAGAAAGTACCTACCTGTACAACAAGTTCCGATTCAAGAATCGATTCAGTTAGAGCTATTATAAGTGCAAGCTTATTGTACATGATCGACATGTGTATTTCAGATACACAACTAAGGGTTAGTTTTACGCCATGTGTATACGAACTGATACACGAAGCAGTAAGCTTAACACATATTAGTTTGTAGTTCTGGCCCAGGCGAAGAGAACAGCATCAATAAATCTGGCCTGTGCTGACTACTTTGCTGGGATATTTTAGATTTCTGTAAAGTAACTTCTCTTCACTTCGAGTAAGGTAAGGGTGTGCCACAGGAAACATAGGGCGTACCTGAAGTAACTCTATTTTACATTTGCCTAATATTTACATGAATATACAGTCTTGTAAACAATAGAAAAATATATTGAAAAAATATGTGTCTCAGAATTGATACGCATGGCGTGTGGGCAAAATAATAGATTCTAGGTCACGTGTATCATAAATGATACACAACAAAAAATACGTTATAAAAATGAAAATTCAAATAATACTAATAATAAATTATTTACATGTATTTGCACTGCAGCGTATGGCTCTTCTATATGTTAACTTGACTTCGAAAGGCAAATGGAGACACCTCAAAAGAATCTCTTCAGAGATGAAGAATGGTTTGATGGCGGCGATGAACAACTCTCGGCTGACACGAGAATAAAGCAACTGGGAGGTGGAAATATAGAACACAATGTATGTCGTTGGGGAGAGTTCAGCGAGCTGTATACGAAATGGGAAGTAATTTCTGCAGAATTAAAACGGAAAGTGAGGGAAAAAGGCAAAATGTCTACGCATGAAAAAATTAGACGAAAACAAGAGTAACGGTTGCTGTACTGGCCGTGTGGCCGAGTGGTAAAGACATTTGACTCCGGAGCGTGGGGTCGTGGGTTCAAATCCCGTAGGGAGGGAGGTACTGACAAACTTTTAAGTTGTTTCACATATACGTGATCTAAGTCCTAATACGTAAGTGTTTCTGATACGAAGTTTCAACTAAAATTATATGTATGTAATGATGCATTCATAGAAACTACATTGTTAAAAAAAATAGAAAAGTACACCTAGAAAAATTTAGAAGACTAACTAACTATATTTCAGATAACTTTTATTATTGGCAGTAATTCTAAAAAAAATACGACATATTTTTTTTCTAGTACTGGAAATTCTGACTTTTTCAGTGCGGTCTTCCCACATGTGCAAAAAGAGAAAACCATTTATTATGGTAACCAAACATACAATTCTGATCAAGTGCTTCCTGCCGCCATTTTGATTACGCATTTTAGCAGAAATAGGAAATATTATCAATAAATGAAGATTGCGATTCCTAATTAACAAATAGAAAAAAAAGATATTAAAACATGGCGTAATTCGTAGGAGGAACTTTGCTTATGTTTTCGTGGTTCTTGTAACGAATTTCTGACCCCTCTATACAGTTTCCATCTAGTTCTTTCTTATCAGTGGCAGTTTAGTCCAGTCAGAAAGACGCTGAACTTTTAATTGAACAACCCGTGTTCAAATTTCGCTTGAAGCTTCTTTGTTTTTCTTCTTGCAAACTGAAAAAAATGTTTGTTCTGATTAGTCAACTTAGTGGCAGCTATAATTGCCTAGTTTCTTTAAGGCAACTGTCTGAGAATAACAGTTTGCACTTACTGCTACAGGGATAAACTGTCATTACGAGCGCCAAGCAAAAAGGAAGGTGGGGAATTGCGTGGATCCGAAGAAGGAAAAATGCGTAAACGGAAGATGAGTGAAGGCGTAAAGCCAATTATTTTCGATGTATTGTTTAGTTTCCTTGTTGTGATAAAAAAATTTGCATAACTCTCAGTCGACTTTTAATTGCACAAAATAACAATGTAATTATTTCCCCTTACTATATTGGAAAGGTCAAACTTACACATCGGAAAATCATAAAATGTTTCGTAATACAATTTATAATATATACTGTTGCACACTACAACGAAGGTTGAGCTTCCAGTTGCCTGAAATCAAAGTTTTGAAATTTAAATTAGGTTTCCCGTTTCTGTAATCTGATGCTTACGAGATTTGTAATTGGTTCTCCATGTTCTATACGAACACTCACATACACACACACATATATGTATATAGGGGGTGGGGGTGGGTATTCGTATTGCTTCTTCTTCACTTGTGAGGGATGGAAATTATTTTAAATTATTGCGTGGAAGATATCTGATTACATGATATTTCCTGTTTCGTAAGATTGACTGGTGGTGCTTCCTTATAACTGTATTTTATTTATGTGCATATATTTGTATACGTTATTATTTTCCGTAACATCAAAGCATAGAAGTAGTTTATGTTCTGTATAATTTTGTCCAGATATCTTGCATGCTGTTTAGAGTCACTCTTCCTCCCTCCCTCTGCCCCCCCTCTCTGTATATTTATATATATATATGAGTTCATGAGTCAGATGGATATTACGTGAAAGATGAATTTTGCATTACATGTAAGTTTACTAAAGGAAAAATAAATTAAACTAAAGTAAAATTGTAGGAGGAAGGGGAAAATATGCGTTGTAAAGAATAAATTGCATTAAAAAATGATTGAAAGAATTGCATTTTCCCCCCTTAATAGAAGCTTCAAATCTTATCACGGCTGTGTCTATAAACATATCTATGACTCACATTTCACTTTTTTTTTCTCGGGGCACAAATCCCATACAGTCTTTCAGAGTAGTGTCTCAACGTAGAAAGTTGAAAGCTTACAAAGCACGATTTAATCGAGTGTTGCACAAAAAAAAAAAAAAACACTATACCTGACTTACCTAACCTCCACGAAACCTTGCTCACTAATTTTAGTAAATTTACTAATGCGTGTATATATATATAAAGAGAAAAGTTGTTTTTCTTTAAAAAAAAAAATACAAACAAAACCACACCAGGATTCGATCCCGGGTTGTCCCCATGAGCTTTCCAACATGCTATCAGTATGCCAAATTGGTAAGTGTAAATAAGCCGCTTGTCAGTGTTATTTACGATTAAGGAGTAATGCGGTTGCTCGAGAATGACCCCGCCTTGATAGGGCTTTCTGTATCAAGGAAGTGAGTCCGAAATGAGTTCCAAATGACTCAAGCTGTTAAGTTAAGTGCTCTGAGCCATATAACTGCTTAATATAGCCATAGATCTCATTCTAAACCAAAGCGGCCCCAATGGTCGTTGAGCCTTGATCCACACCTTCTACTTATTCTGAGCTTTTGTAAACTAGCCATCCTCACTAGTCTACCACAGACGTTTTGTTATTTAATAATATTTTACCTACTGTCCATGATCATGACTATCCGCGAGGTATTCACGAACGCTAATAGTGAGTTGCACGTTACTTGTTACGTATAAGTGAATCCACGAATCCGTAACCTTCGAACACGGAGGATTAACCGTATTAGAAATTATGAATCATTAAACATAAAAAAAAACAGTGGTCCAAGTAGAGAACCTTGAGGTATTCCAGTCATTGCTAAATTAATGAGACAGAAATTAAAGAAAAAAGCCAGTTTGGTTTCATTGTAGCTAGTGTTGTCCACCTCAACTTATTTCAACCGTTTTGTGGCTAGCTTTCTATTTCGTTTTTACTTTTGTAGCCTGAATAGATATGTCAGACGCGATTGTCGCCAAGTCTTCTGTCAACATCTTAAGCAAACATTTGTTGCTGGAGCGATCCCAAGTTTTCCTTCATTCAGTTACGTCTTCTGTCCAACAACTCTCACATGCTTTTTTTTTCTTGTTCTCTTTTTTCAACCAAACTCCCCCCCTCACCCGACCCCACCCGGAATACCTCACTTTCTCAGTAACAAGTCAGGACGTCCATCACAGAAAAATCTTTTTTTTTCTTTCATTTTAGTGACGTCATTCTTTTTTCTTTGTTTATTTCGTTCTATCTCAACGGAAGTGAGTGGTTTTCTTTGTGATGGATGCGGGGTTTTCCCCCTTCTTCTTCCACTGTGGCCAGAATCAGGAAAGACGTCTAAACAATATATTTTTCTTTTTCAGTAGTGAATGAAATGAAGAATGACTGCAGACTTTTTTATGAGTGAACCTTGTTAGTCGTAATATTATGAAATAACGGGATTAATATCAACACGAAGAACCCGTAGTATAGTCGGGTTGAAATAATAAGAATTAGAGCGGTAAGCTATTTTTTTTCCTAAGCTGCAATGTACACTTACTTGTAAAAATCCACTTGTTCACGTCTTTGCACCCTTAAAGCACACAGAACTCAAGTTATGGTGTGTCAAAGTGTACTAAAATACACATATATGTACTTTTTGTACAATGTTTAACATTTATATTAATTAAGTTACTTCTGCGAAGAGTTCCGATTTTTTAATTTACAAAATTTAATGACGGTTTCGCGCCAGTGATCTTTCAGTTTCGTTAAGGTTTAGGATCTGTGGAGACGGTTCCTTGCTAGAAATTGGAGTAGTGTGCTTCTCTGGACGGTTCATGTGGGATTGCATAACTACTAGGATGCATTCATCTTTGTGATGTCTACAAAATTAAGATGAGCGAGTTGACGTTTATAGTGCGAAACAGATTATTTTGTCGAAAGTAAGAATGACGTCGCAGACACAAATTAATTTTGATGAGAGTATTGTACGTGTAAGTAAACAGGATAGGAGTAAGATCGGCGAAGGAAAACTGTAAGCCTAAGATGTTGCCGATATTGAAATATATTTTCGGGCCTGTTTACCTCCCAAGATATCCTACGTTTCCTTAAGCACGTGAGGTTTGACTACCTAAACTAAAAATCTTTCACTCTACCTCAATACCCCTATTAAAATGCGAAATATTGAAATTTAATTATTTCTCAAGATGGCGGCTCGTACCGGTACTTTGTGACGTCACATATTTTTGCTATTCTGATTGAGATTTCTACTTTCGGATGCAGTCCTGGTGAGTAAGATATCGTTTAGCTATTCCATCTTGATACAACAGTTGGAACGCGAGATATTAAAATCTATTATTTTCAAAATGGCCGCCGTAACTAAATGACGTCACATATTTTTGCCATTCTGATATAGCTATTATTTTCAGGGTGCCACACTGAGCGAAACGCAGTTTATTCCACCTCTGTAGCGTAATTTCATATTTAAAAAAAATGAAAATGGAGCCCTGGGGAGCGAGGGGTTCATTTAATCATCCCAGTGCAACCTCTTTTTTTTTTCGCGATTTCGGTATGGGAAACACGAATCTGAAGTTATTTTTATGTACCTCATTTCTAAATAAAACGAAAAAAATTGCCTATGCTATTTTCTTGTTATTTATATGGAAAACTCATACATTGGGTGTAATGTTAGAGTTGGTGGTTAGAAATTGTGTGACGTCACACCCTATCACTTTCTTGATTGTAATTTCAAGTTACCTGTGCCCTTCTTGGCTAGATGTTATTTATTTCAGCTCGATATACCTAGTGAAATCTAGTACGTTAGACCCTAATACCGCATTATAGCATAT
>JAGDQP010030704.1:0-22431 GCA_022664845.1 Lepisma saccharinum | reverse complement strand
GTGGGCGTTCTGACCATTTTGGTGGGCTTTCTGACCATATTTACTTGTGGGCGTTCTGACCATTTCTACATTTGGGTGTTCTGACCTTTATAGTGGGCGTTCTGACCATTTTGGTGGGCGTTCTGACCATTTTTAAAAGTGGGCGATCTGACCATTTCTGAATTTGGGTGTTTCGCCGTTTTGGTGGGCGATCTGACCATTTTGGTGGGCGTTCTGACCATTTTCAGAAGTGGGCGATCTGACCAGTGGGCGTTCTGACATAGTCCCGTTAAGACTGCTGGTTACTAAGATCGAAAGACCCTTGAAAAAACTGATAACACGGTATCTTTTTATATACTTTATGTAAATGACATTGAAATCAATACTGATAAAAAAAACAAGGAAGTACTAAGAAATTCAAGATAGCGCCCACATTAACAAAGCCATCCAACACCAAATCACCGTAACTAAGTTAGTAGAGCATTGATTTAGCAATCGGAAGGTTCTTGGGAAGATGCTACCCGCCGCCCATTCTGACTTAGGTTTTTGTGTCACACCGTGGAAATGCCGGGATTGTGCTTTCCTCTCACTTGCCCTTTCCCAGTCTGAGTGAAAATTTCCTAAAGGCCATAAATAAAAATTCAAAGACCCATCAAAATTAAATGAGAGATTTTATCGATATTACCCAGAAGAAATTAAATGATGTCTATTCTCGTGGAGTTAAGATTATCTATTTACTATGCCTACTTGGGTAACCGTGTGCATTACGGGGTTCTTCTGCGAATGCTACTGACACAGCTTTACGGGTTCAAAATCCGCCCAGGGTGTGGATGTGCCTCTTTCTTCTCATCCAGAGGAAGATAATGACAAACCACCATTGGTTCATTTTGTCCAGAGGCCTTTATAGTCATTAAATTTTCCTTCGTTTATTACCTGCATGATGCTCATTTTACCTAGGTTAAGTTTGTATATATATATAGATAATTAAAACTATCGACAAGGTCGATCGACCTATCGACATATGTGGGCCGGTCACATAGCTAGACGAACAGATGGAAGGTGGACGACAAATATACTACAGTGGATTCCTAGAGAAAAGAAACGACCGAGACGACGTCCAAATGTAAGATGGGAGGATGAAATCAAGCGTTTTTCAGGAGCTACATGGATGAGGATAGCAGCAGACCGAGATATGTGGAAAGGGGGAGGCCTTCATCCAGCAGTGGATAGAAAACGGCTGAAGATGATGATATAATTAAAAAATAATAAAGCAGGAAAATGCTGATCACGCTGTAACTTACATAAATTAGTTATTAATTCCAGGTTAAATTGCGTAGAGGTGTAAACTAAAAGAAAAACTTGGTTGAAAAAATTACAAATTAACAGATTTTGAAATTCGTTAATATTGAAAAATGTAAGCGTTACCGTTTAGAATTAATGGAGAATAAAACAGAAAAGCCGGGCTCCATAGTCTAGTGGTTAGAACGTTGGAGTCATATCTGCGTGGTTCCGGGTTCAATTCCAGGATGGAGTCGCACTTTTCGGCGTCCATCCAGCGCTGAGGCAAACTGGGGAGTCAGGTGAATAAAGACTTAACGGCCACACTCGGTCTAGAAAGCCCCTACTACGCCTGTTCGTGGCCAGGTGGATACAGTTCGACCAACCGCGCACAGATGGCGTTGGGGCAGGCTCAGGACCTTTTGGTCTGTAACGCCGGTGCTAATTTATTTATTATTATAACACAGAAAAGTCGGTGAAGAAGAGGGAACTATTTGCAGAAGCGGAAGGGCGGGACAATGGATGAGACAACCTGGATTTAATTAAACCAGCTTCGCTTACTCGGCATTATTTTGGGCATGAATCCTCCGTCCCCGCGCCATATCGCCTTCTAAAAGAATCCTTCATTTCGAAATGATTTGTTACAATTTAGTCTCATACACCTGACCGATGACGAGCAAGGCTATATATGACACATTACTGAATTGTAGATTAATTTACGCCTGAACGTTTGGACTTACGATTAAAAATACAAACACATACACAGATGTATTTGTCAGTGCTTATATTGTATCGTTCTAAATAGAGTATCCGACCAAAGGAATCGTCAAAATCTGCATAACGAAAAACAATAGGTTTCCCCTAAAGTATAGACAATGTAACGGAATACAATGAATATTACTCACATTTCCTTTTGTCAGTTTCCTCGTAATTAAATAAAAACCATGATAAATTTCAAAACAGTAATCCTTCTCTTTAAATTCTCGAATTAGCACACAAACGGAATAATGAATAATGCAGCGATAAACTTCTAATTTTCTCCCTGGAATCAATTTGTATCAAAATGTTATATTAGGGTAGAAGTTTTCTCAGTATTTTTAAGTGAAATGTGACATTGGGAGATTTCTTGTTATATCTGCTTGTACATCCAAATGCAATACAACTCTTAACGATGTTAAAATTCACTTAAAAGCATAAATAATTAACTGAGTATTTGCACGTCTGTGAACACAGTACTTCAATTTTATTCCAAACACAAGATGGCGGACCACGATATACAATCGGAGCGGATGCCATTTTCAGCTTCAATTTGCTTTCGAAGTAAAGTAGGAATGGGCGTCTCCTTCTAATTCATCCAAGGTGTTGCGAGTAAATTTTGCGCATGCTATAGGACGTCTGAGCAACTGGATTAAGAACACCTGGCAACACTCTGGCTGAAAACTGTAACATTATATTTATAAATGGAGAAAAAGTAAAGAAAAATAAAATGAAGTTGGGTTGTCAGTACATTTTAAGCATGTGGTACGATGTTTCTGAGCAGCAACTGGTATCTGGTCAACGCCAGGCGACATTTGACTTCTTTGGCTGAAAATTTGTCTACTAAACATTCCCATTGTTTTTCTTCTCACGTTCTCTAAAACAAAAGGGCATATTTTTCAGTACGCGACAGCAGATTTACGTCGACGTAGTTGCATAAATCGACTCATTTGGTTGCATTGTTTCAGAGAACGCTGTGTTTACGCTTCTCTCATTGGAGCATAAAAGCCCAGCAAGCCAGACGATGTCCTGACGTCTGCATTTGGTCGGTGACTTCTGGTTTTCAAAAACCAACGAAGAGCCGATGTCAGCGGGCGAGTTATGGGCGGGGTTATGTCAAACCCGACAGCGGCCCGGAAAATGGCCCGACGACAAAAACACATCTAAGGGGGCGCGCCAAAACTTCTCCCGACTACTAATTCGTCAGGCTGCCGTCGGGGTCGGCATTTGGCTTGCTGGGAAGAGTCTAACAATAAATGGTAATTTGGAGATATTTCTTGGCCTTGATCAGAATCGTGAACACCAGTTGTTTACTTCGCTGGAAAGGAGACGCAGGAATCAGTAGCGTAACTAGAATTACTTCTCTGCAAGGAAATTTTTAGGACCCTTCTAGCAGAATCTATAAGCAAATTCTTGACGCATGTAGAAATAATATTCCAACTATGCAGATTTCTAAAATAAAGATTCTCTCCGAATTATGTGAAAATTCCCAAATCTGAGATGTCTAAAAGTCTTATAGTTTGAGGCGACTTCTGTAATGTTAGGTTTGCCATTAACTCATTTTGACTTATTTATATGTCGTCGGTAGGGCAACCTCACGTTGCTCCCCCTCCCACAAATGCCTTTTGTGACCTTTTAGTTAGGCTCCTGGTATAAATCCCTCCCCCAAAAAAAGTGGTCGGTTTATTACTGAGGCAAGGATAAACGGTTATTCAAACTTCGGCAAAGTGACGCCGAAGGCCATTTTTAGGAGACCAACTTTAAATAGAAATTAGCTGAATATACGAATTTCGAAAAGCAATTCGTGACAATTGTTTGTACATTGTTCCTGCTGAGCATTGCAACAAAAATTTCCGTTTGTGCTCAAATCGCCCCATAATTATGCGACACTCAATTCTACTGTTAGCTCCACCATTAAATTGGTCGAAAATATAAATTTCGAAACTGAATTCAAGTCAATCGTTTGCGCTTCGATTGTGCTGGATTATGTCACCCCCCCCCCCCAAAAAAAAAAAGTTTCAGCTCAATATGTCGCAAAATTATAAGACAGTTAATATGGGAGGTAGGAGCTTCACGCTCAAATTCGCCTAAAATGGTAATTTCAAAACGACATTTACGCCAATCGTTTCTGCTTCGTTTGTGCCTACGAAATATTAATTTGTGTTCAATTCGTTGAAAAGATATACAACATTAAGTTCCTTTGGTGTAGGCAGCTTTACGTTTGTTTGTCGTAGACTTTGCGCGTCGTGACTTTTCGGCCGTTGTTTTGTGCGTCAATGTTATCATCGTGATTTGCTTGTTGCTGTCGCTTTTTATATCTGATTTCGTCTTTCACGGATTTCGGGTCACTGTTTTTGTGTCGGGTGTTTTTTCAGCCGCTGTTCTTGACTGTCGCGATTTTTGTGCATCGCGGTTTATGCCTGTCGCTCTTTTTGTCTGTCACTGCTTTGTGCGTCGCGGTTTTTGCCTGTACCGGGTTTTGTGCGCTGGGGCTATTGTCTGTCGCGGTTTTTGTCGATGCATTTTTATGCGGCGCGGTTTTTGGGTCGCTGCTCTGTCGTTACTGTTTTCGTCTGTCGCTCATTTCGTACGAAGCAGTTTTAGCGCGTCGCTGTTTTTCGCGTCACGGTTTTTGTATGTCAGGTTTCCTTCTTCGCTCTTATTGCCTTTGGCTGTTTTTTGCGTCGCAGCTCCTTCCCTGTGGCGAGTTTTGGGTCACTGTTTTATCTGTTGCGCTTTGCGTATGTTGCTGTTTTTGTCTGTCGCAGTTTTAGGCATCGTTGTTTTTTAGCGTTGCGGTTTTTTCTGTCGCTGTTTTGACCATCGCTTCTTTCACTCGTCCCTGTTTTTGTGCGTCGTCGTTTTATCCGTAGCGGTATTTGTAGTCGCGCTGTTTCGTCGTACAACCCGTCTGCAGCATGCTCTCAACTAAGTTGTACAGATCGCACTTGTGGATATTCATTTCGCAAAATCTTTGACAATTGGCCACACCTCCTAAGATATTACCTGCCGGTCCAACTCATTCCAAAAGATTTTCGGATTGAGGTTGATGCTCTGAGCAGACCAAGCATTGTTTTCATACCACCGCATAGGAGCAGCATCCACCGCACAGTCCATCCATAAAAGCGCCAAAATGTTGGAAGTATTTTATTGACAGTACGACTCTGGTTGCATGCTACTACAAGCCACCACCAATGGTCCCCACATTGTTCTCTGCGTGTGGTCATGCGTTCAATTAACGCCAACTTGACCACTGTCTCTCGTCCTTAGCTCACTAGCTCGTTTAGGATATGAATAATAATTAATTCAAGCAATCCACATGAAACAGTCCGTACACCATAATACATCACCATTTGTTGGTGGGGACTATGCACTCCGATAGAAGTTCCCCGGGAAGCTTCCACACTCATACACCTCCATGGGACCGAAAGAGTATGAACTTCGACTCATGACTACACAGAACCGATTTCCATTTTCCAGTGTACAATTGCGGTTGTCCAAACACCATTTGAGTTTCAGAGCTGTATTGGTCTTCATCAGATGGGGCTGATGTGCAGCTGCTCTGCCTAAATACTGAAGTAGTCGGGCTCTGTCGCAATACTCTAATGGAAACTCATACCTGTCCTGTTCTTGTCTGAAACTACTGTCTAACGGTGGTCATCGGCTCTTTCCGGTTTTTAACAGGTTCAGCCACCCCCAGAATGCAAATTGAAATTAGCTGAAGTAGTTACCAAAACGTTTTAAATAAGTGACCTTGTCAGTGCCACTTCTAGTGTATTTACACACGTTTTATAACAAAGTATTCACCTACATGTAACTAACACCCAAACGTCCAGATGTCAAAAATTCAGATCATAACCAAACTTTGTATATCGATAGAGCATCTATCAAAAGCACTATATAGATTTTTGTAGCATCTGTCGTCCAATAGAAAGGGTGTAAATGCTAATTAATGGGCGAGGTCTGACGTACGGAAAGTAGTAGAAGCATAACTGTGAACATTCTTTAATAGCGTCCTCGGCAGTATGAGGGTACAGACGGAGAAAGCTATGCGATTTAAAAGGACCTACCAGAGTCAAAATGATAGTTTTCCCACCTTTTCAGACCACGGCGAATCCGACAGTGTATTGCTCATCTGTCTGACTTGTAGTTACTGAGATCTGGGGAGAGGGGGGTACAGAGCTTCCTTATATAAATACATGAGCGGAATGGAAAAACCTAAGCGAATGAAAATGACCTGCCAATTTTTAGTTAAAATCATAGTTTTCTGCATCCTTTCAGACCACGACGAATGGAAGGGTGTATCGCTAATATTTGTCTAACTTGTAGTTGCTGATATGTACGGGGGAAGGGGTGGGGTGTTTAAAGACGGATATACAGGATAAACTGTATAACTTCTCCGTATATATACACTGGAAAAGGAAAATAAAAAGTACGCGCCCTAGCTTTAAACTAAGGTACCATTTCAGCTTTTTCCTGTAAAGTGAAGAAAACCAGGGAAACCTGTCAAGTTGTCCGGACCTGGGATCAAACCTAGGACCTCCGGATTACGGAGCGAGCATCATACCACTACTCCACACCGCTTGTATATTGAAACGTGAATATTTCTAACATGATTATCCTCCACTACTCCAAAGGCAAAAACAAATCCAAAGGGGTCCTTCAGCTCTGCTGTACACTCTAAAGGGAGCCACAGCGTGGAAAAGGTTCGGAAAGGCTGAACTAGTAGCTTATTTCTGCCTTTTTGGATGCTTACATTCATAATGTCTTCAACTTTTTTATTGACGTTTGGGCGATCAGAAGCAAGCTGCAACAGCTAAGATTCATTAATAGCCATGTCCAATTTTTCAACAATATCCATTGCTCTAGTATTACCTATGAAGTAGGCAACCACGTGTTCATTGACAATCATACTCCTTTTATTCGACCAGTATATCTCACAACAACTTGGAAGTTCTTTCTTGGAGGGACTATTGTTTAGTTCATCACACAAAATTGGTAAATATTCACCTGCAATATCTGTATTTTCTTGTATAAAGTATGCACCCGAGTGTATCTGTAACAAGGTATAGAACCTTGATGCGTGCCAAACAGAAATCATTTGGGACTACACTGTTTCCACTAAACATAGCACGAAATGTATGTTCGATAGCATCAAATGACTTAAAGGGAAAGTATGACGCAATACATTTAATCACCTAAATTAGTTCTGTTGCGGTAGCACTAGTGCTCACACAATGTATCTGAATTGTAGAAGGGGAATGATGTTCAACACTCACTTCACTAACACGTGAAACACAGGGTCTGCTTACCAGTTAACCACGATTCAATTTCAGTCTGCAGTTTCCGTGTGTTTGTCTCCTTTGGAATGTTGTGAGGGGGGGGGGGGGGGAAATGACACACGCAGTCTTACCACACACTAAAAAGATATATATAGTCACTTTGTTTTCTTTGCCCATTGCTTAACGTAATAGCCGTTCTCATCTTTTTTATTGAACTAACTGCCCTTGACGTGACACTTTCCAATCTTGCAACTATTTATCATTTAGCAACTGGTACTTAAAACACACACAAACAAAAATTTAGTTGCTGATATAATTTTTCTGATACCACCTTCTAACTTACTAGCGCAGACACATGAAACTATATTGAGGTTGTAAGAAGACAGGATTGACTGACAAACAAAAATGCTATTTATTTTTATTTCTTTAATGAAAAGAGAAAGGAGATACATATTTGAAGGACACAGCAGAAAGTTTTATCAACGAAGCACTCTACTTCAATGAACACCTCGGGGCAACAAAATGGTAAGTGCCTTAAGAAAATTTCCACAGTATATTGAAAATAAATTACAATTGTGTCTTAAATCTTGAAACTTCAAGCGCAAACCTTTTGTTGTTTGTATCCAACAACTGCCTGTATACCGGAAAAACAAAAAGTTTGCGCTCGAAGTTTCACGATTTAGACACAATTATATTTTATTTTCAATATACTGTGGAAATTTTCTTAAGGCGCTTATCATTTTGTTTCCCGTCTCCACCCAGTCTATTAAAAAAAAAGTGACACTTCTTAATAAAGATCTGAAAGCTATCAATGATTGGTGCGTCGGTAATGGGTTACTAGTTAACCCAGAAAAATGTACATTCACGATCATAGGAACAAAAAATAACCTGAAAAATATATTTCCTGACGAAATTAAAGTGAACATAATGAACGTAAATATTCCACATTCCAAGGTGGTCAGAAATCTAGGAGTCCAGATGCACGAAAATCTTACCTGGAACTCTCATGTGTCCACCCAGTGTACGAAAGCTCTGTCAACCCTGCGGTATCTTTACAAACTACGCGAATACTTCACGAAAGAGACCAAATTCTATCTTGTCCGTAACCTTATCCTATCTCTTTTCGATTACTGTGATGTAGTCTACGTACGGCCCGGGCTTAACCTTGAGTAAGGCAATATCTATACAAAAAATACAAAATGCCTGCGTAAGATTTAGCCTTGGATTTCATAGATCGGAACATGTACTACCAAAATTGAATAATGAAAATATGCTTACTATGTCAAGGAGACGTAACTTGCACTATTGTTATTTAATATTTAAACTTTTAAAAAATAAATCTCCCCCCTACCTAAAAAATAAACTTAACCCTCGTAGAACTGTTCATCACTACACAACACGTAATAGTAACACCCTTAATGTCCCCCGTTTCAGACTCTGCAAAACAGCTGGTTCATTTTCTGTTTCAGCAGCAAGAACATGGAACTCTCTGCCAATCAGTATTACAAATTCTACCACGTACAGTGCGTTCAAAAATATGGTCAAACATTTCCTCCATCGGAAGCAATTACTAAGTTCAAACTCTTATGACCCAACCTGACAATTTCACTCATTGGTATTGTGTAATTAGAATCATTATATATTTGTAACGGCTTTTTTTTCCTCGTAGATATGTAACTGTTGACACCAATAAAAAAATGCGTGTTTGGTGTCTGTATCTGTGTGTGAGTGAGTGCATTTAGTATATAGGATTGTTTATTATTATTATCATTACTGTGCATTCTTCTTTTATCATTCTTTTTTTTGTATTGTATTTCGCTTTTATTACTAACATTGTATTCATGTAATTCTATTATTGTTGTATTGCCCTTAATAGTGGCTAATGTGCATTTATTCTTTTTTTTCTTATTGTAATATTGTAACCATACTCTTATTTTGACAAGGGTTAGGTGGCAGAGCAGCATAGGCTGAACCTCGCCCGCTTCAATAAAGACCATTTCAATTCAATTCAATTCCCCGAGGTGTTCAAATAACAGGGAACTTCCCACACCATTCTATACGTAGCCTGAAAGTATAGTCTTAAGAAATCGACCACTAAAATATGTTTTCTAACAGTAAAATATACAGTTCAGTACTCCAGTCTTGCAGAGCTAATGAGATAACGTGTATATTTTTTTAAACTTTATCAGATTAGATTCGGTAAAGGGAAGAGGCCAAGTCAACATGAGATCTGATCTCGTGAGATTGTTCATGCAATGAATGCTGCTGAGCTCATGTTTGTTTGCTGTAGGACCTTTTAATACCCTCATATATAATACAATGATGCAATAATTATGTAAAAATGCAAACAATCTTGTTATTCAATTACTGTATACCAACTGGTTCATTAAAAAAAGCTTTCACTAAAATGAAGAATGTGGAAAATAAAAATCATGGCATTTTACCGACTTTTTGCAGAAATACGGAGAAAGTCGTAAAATAAGAACCAAGTGGCACCCCTGCTATTGATAGTTAATAAAACCTGTTTCATTTTGTAGAGTACAATGATGTTCATGTTGCAGGCTGTCAAAAATTGATAAAATTGTCAATGCGTGGAATTCACCTTTAAGAGGCTTCAAATGAACTATTCCTTCAGGCTCACTCCAAATCAATTTGTATACAGTACCACTTAGAAAATACTATGATGTTGTTACTAATACACAAACAAAATCTGAATATTATTCTGGCACCCTGGGTCATTGGCCCGCCCACTGCGTCACCTAATCCCTATTAATATGGTTAATTTTAAGAGTGTGAATAATACTCTAACTAACAGTACCAACAGACCGATAACATACCAACTTTCCTTTTATCATTAAGCTGGTTTAAGTCCAGTTGGAAGAAAAGACATGACTCAGGCATCGTTACTTTCTTCTCACGCTAATTGTTCCAATTTGAGGAAGACTCCGTATTCGCCACACGCATATAAAATATTATTGTTTACACGGATGAATTTCCTGTAGTTTGCAACTCTCATAAATTTGAAAAAAAAAATAATCAATTTATCTAATTATTATTATTGTTATAAATTATATGTAGCTCTACTTCTAAAATACCATTTAAATTCAACAATTACGAATTACATGAAAATTTTCTACG
This sequence comes from Lepisma saccharinum, assembly GCA_022664845.1. Classification (NCBI taxonomy): domain Eukaryota; kingdom Metazoa; phylum Arthropoda; class Insecta; order Zygentoma; family Lepismatidae; genus Lepisma; species Lepisma saccharinum. Next base: position 11,998 of record JAGDQP010030704.1, on the reverse strand, counting down.
TTCTGACAATTTGCATATGCTTGTCAATGGCTGTGTGAGACTCCTTGTCTCAATTACTAAAAAAAAAAAAACACTTACTTTCAATGTATTGTAGATGTGGCATCGGTTAATCTTTTCCTTATTATATCAATAGTAAAATTGCCTATGATGGTTCAAGATGGCTTCTCATGCGCACTTTATTCTCTCTTTTTAACTTCCAGATTTTAACAAAAAAAAGTTCAGAATAAAATGAAAAAAAAAAAAAAAACTTATTTAATATGGCCGCTAATAACCACGGTAAGTTGTTTGCGCATTTGTCTTGAAAATGAGTGCTTTGACAGAATTTTATTTAGACAGAGTTCACCATTAATAATACAATAAGATATTTAACTTCGAAATTCGCAATTTTGATCTATCTTTTACGCATTACTAATTTCGGACCGCGGTGACTCACCGGTTAAAGCGCTCACCTTTGGCGCTTGGGGGTTGTCGGTTCAAACTCTGCTCGTGCCATGTGGGCTTTGTAGTGGACAAACACCGTGTGTGGGGGTTTCTCGGGGGTTCTTCCGTTTCCTCCCACTTTCTTCATTCCAACAATCATCCCGTCATCACCCATCCGGCCTGAACCCAAATTGTCTAAAGTCCTTAAAAATTAAGTTAAAAAATGCATTAATAATATTTTTTTTAATCAGTTTTTGACAGCCTGTAACATGACCACCAATGTTGATTGAATTGCTATTAACGTCCTTGCAGTAATTTGAATTAGGTGAATGTTCAGGGTGGATCTAAAGGACACCCTGGAACCACCACAGTAGTCGTAACCAACGTGGTCAGGAAAACGTAGTTTGACAGAATTATGATACTCTCAGATAAACAGAATACAACTGAGTTGTTGCCTTCTTGTTTGCCAAGGTGGGCTTAGCTCGAGAGAGAGAGAGAGAGCGAGAGAGAGAGAGAGCGAGAGAGAGAGCGAGAGCGAGAGCGAGAGCGAGAGAGAGAGCGAGAGCGAGAGAGAGAGAGAGAGAAGAAATCGAGTTGAGCCTACTTGAAAAAAAAAAACAAAAAAAAACTTTAAAGCCAAATGCGTTTTTCGTTAACTTTTATCTTTAAATTGCTTCTGAGATGAGAGTACGTCATAGAAGTACATAATATTTAAACCTATTGCGTTCTGGATTGTTAGAATGCAGGTCACGACTGTCATTACTCTCGCTAAAATAATATTGCTATCTAAAATCTACCACATTTTAGCACTGTGATATTGAAATACAGTGCAACAAAATATTTGAAACTGAGTCAGGAATCCAATACAAGCTATTAAATAGCACATTTCCAACAGTTGATTTCGTAACCGACTAGAATTATTAGCTCATATAACTAGATACGAGCACTCGTATATTATAAATATTGATGATCTTTACTTTGTCTTTATTAACAAATCATTTTCAAACGAAATTATTATTGAAGTATGTTATATAATAATAAACCACGTCTTTGTAACATTAAAACTACGAATGTCTGTAATATCAAATTCCGTGCAAAATTAATTACTAAAATCTTCAACTATCGTTAATAATATAAATTTTCTAACAGATGGCATATACTTTGATTGATCGCTTGCTATCCACAGAAGCACAGAGCTGATCAGGAAATCACGAGAGAATAAAGGATGAAAAATATGAACAGCACTATGATTACCCCGTTTATTGTGGTCTAGTGTGGTCTACCAGCAGTGTCAGCTGGTAGAGCGTTTGCTTCGCATTCGGAGTTTCTAGGTTCGATACCAGCAATCTTCCATCCCGAACGAGGATTTTTGGGTTTGTCCTAAGTCACACAAGGCAAATGCATGGATGGTACCTTCCACTTAGGCCCTGGTCAAATCTTTTCGGTATCTTTTCCTCTTACGTCTATTGACCTTGAGCCATATATGCCTAGAGGCGACAAATAAATTAAAATTCCACTGTACTGATATACCTTTATCCACTGAGCTACTGAGGACTGTACATATCTTCAAATTTACACGCATTTTATTTTTCCTCCCCCCTCGTGGGGGGGGGGGGGTGAAAATGGACAGGAGCAGACCGAAAAGGCATTCCGATTCCTGACTATCTAGAACCTACATGTTCCGTCTCGTCACTGTAGTAATCATAGACCCAAAACGGAAACAGCATGCAAACGAAGGTAAAGCGTTCAGTTTCGTAAAAAAAAATCATTACAAGGCCTCCCCCCCACGTAAAAAAAAACTGAAAAACCCCAAGAAAACCTGCCTCTACCCAGTGGACTAGTTTGTTTTCAAAAGAGATGGTGTTTTTTCAAACCCTGAGCTGGGTATTCAGTATTTAGGTAAGTTCTCTTCCTCAGTTTCAATGTACATAAAAAATAAAGATTGTATGTACAACCACGACCGAGAGCCCACAGCTCAGTTGGTAGACCGTTGGCTTTGCATTCGAGAAGTCCTGGGTTCGATACCAGCAGCCGATTATCCTCACAGATTTCTCAGGGATTTTCCTGTCACACCAGGTAAATGCCGGGATAGTAGCTTCAATTCAGGCCCTGGCGGACTTCTTCCCCCATCCTTTTCTCGGCCTGGACAAGGCCATACAATTAAAATTAATCCAATATGATCAAGAAATAATCACAGCAACTAAAAGAGAATTAATATTTTTTTTCTTTTTTTAATAATTCGTTCCACATACGTAAAATGCAGAATTTGTACATATGTCTCCAAAACACTATAAAATTCCGTCTTTGTACACACGTTTGCAGGGATGACACTCCTGTATTTTCAATTTCCAGACATGTCTTCATCATCAAATTCAACCAGCTTCTGTTGGTCCTTATCCCACCACATTCTCCTAACCCGTTCCGGACTCCTGCGGATTGTCGTCTGGTTTTCATATAGATAAACTATTTTTTCTGAAAGAAAGAAAAGGAAGTTGAAACTACATAAACAATTTGAAACAATGAAATATTTTTAAGAACACTCAAAAAAGTCTAAAACAAATGACGCTCGATGAACAAAAGTAGAGGAGCATATAAACTGAGTATCTTCTATAATTTTGTATTTTTGCTCTCGTCTCCAATATTTTGCTTTCATATACCCAGAGCTGCTGCTACTTCTAACTCCTCCGCCCCTTATGTGAAGACAAGGAACATCGATTTCTTTGTGAAATGTCACGTCTCATATTCCGTTGCCAAGTACAATCGAAAGTCCAGAATAGAAGGGTTTTAATTAGTACTATCATTAGACTGTCTTAATATTACTAGGAGGAGGTACTACGAAAACATATCCATGTATCTGAAAGTGGTAGTGCAAACATTATTATTTTGTACCGGTACAGATTTCTACCGGTTTCCTTTCAGTGAATTTGCTCTTTTTTAATTGGTTAATAAAGTGAGATATTTATATTTCTCCGATTCTTTTACTTTCCAAATTTGTCACGTATTCCTTCTCTTCCATTTCTCGGAATTCTCTTCGCACTTATGAAAGCAAAACATCGAAATATATTTTGAAAAAACTAACTGTATGGCTTTTGGAACTCGCAAGTTCATCACCGCAGTAACAAACGTTCGCCATTGGATTCTATCCTGGGCAACATCAAGCCAGTTTTCATCACGAACACCTACTTCTCGAAGATCTCTTCTAATATTGTCCTCCCAACGACGTCTCCGTCTTCCCAATGGTCTCCTTCCATCCGGACTTCCAACCAGGATAGAATATAATCTTCGTTTTTCCCCCATCCGAGCTACATGGCCTGCCCACTTTAGTCGTCGCAATTTCATTATTATTTACAAGATCTGGTGAATCGTACAGTCCGTGGAGTTCTTCATTATGCAGTCTCCTCCATTCTCCAGTCATCTCGTCCCGTTTCGGCCCTCATATCTTTCTCAAAAGCTTATTTTCAAATACACGCAATTTATGTTTATCTGCTAGGGTCGTAGTCCAACTTTCGCAACCGTAAAATATTACCGGCAGAATAACCGTTCTGTACATTTTTAATTTCCTTTATATTAATCGCGATGTTAGTTTTTGGACTGAATAGAAACATGCGTTTCCCGATACTAAGCGACTTTTTATTTCTTCCGTGATCTCATTTTTGCTTGTTACGTATGCTCCCAAATATTTAAATTTGTTTACTTTCTCTATGACATCATCTCTAATTCTTATGTTTTTATTTCCTTCATTACCTGTGTTTCGGCTTGTTATCATGTATTTTGTTTTATCTATGTTTACCTGTAGGCCTATTTCATCGCACGCTTCTACTAAGACATCGGTGTTGCTTTGTAGTGCATCTATATCATCCGCTATTAAATCGACATCATCCGCATATACGAACAGTTGATTCAAACCATTCAATGACAGTCCCTTATTGTTCCCCTAAATTTTTAAAATCGCATATTGTAACGCAAAGTTAAACAGTAGTGGTGATAAGACATCGCCTTGTTCCAATCCGCTGCGAATCTTGAAACAGTCTCCTGAATCTTCTGCGTCAGATATTCTCGCTTTTTGTTTCTGAACCCGCGTGTGGCATTTCGTTTCGCGTTACTGTATTGGTTGGTATTTACTTAGCTTTTATTACTTAGCCAGCGTTGCCTTGCTTGCTTCCGTTCCTCATGAAGCTGAAGGCATTCTTCATCAAACCAAGGTTTGTTTTTCTGTTTGTGCTCTTAACTGTTTCATGAATTGCCTCCTTATATATCTTACACCAATTTCATTATTATCATCATTATTACTCGAGTCGGTTAAGATTTCGAACCTATATGAGAGTTCGAGTTGGTAATCTGCTTTTATACTCGGATTATTTAATCGTTTAACTTCACCTTCCGCTCCTCTGTACGACCTAACGTTCATTATGTTGGTGTGTCTTCGTCTATCTACTAATACGTGATCGCTCTGGTTGAGAGTTTTGCCGTCCGGAGATACTCACGTTTATTTGTGTGTCTTTGTGTTCAAAGTACGTGCTCTTTACCAGTAGGTTTTTTCGAAATCGCAAAAGTTGTCTTTCTCCACTGTTGTTAGCCTTTTCGTGAAGGCTGTATTTGCCTATAGTAGGTCAATATTTATCTTCCCTCCCTACCTTTGCATTGAAATCACCCAACACAATTTTTGAATTATACTTCGGAAATCGGTCAAACAGCCTTTCTAGCTTGTTGGGTGAATGTGAACTTATAAGATGAACTTGAAAAACAACAAGTTATTAATTCATGATAATTAACTAATTTCTGTTGTTGTGTTTGATGTGTTTTTGTTCCAACAATTGAGTCGAGTTACAGCAATGTGTAAACAAATTATGCATAATACAAAAATGGCCATAAAACTGGTGGTTGGAGCCATTTAAAAAATAACAGAAGAAACAAATGTATAAATGAATGAATCTTAATAAGGAATCAATTTATGAAGTAAAGCTTCAAGATAGTTTGCCAGTCTTGAGTTCTGAGCATTTAAACAAAGAAGCAATTTGAAGTAAATGTATAAATTTACAATTTACATTAAAATACTAATCATTTGTAAGATATAACAAAATATAAATTAATGTTTTGTCCAGGATCAGAAAGTTCTAGATCTTGTATACTTAGAGGTTTCATTTTGAAGTAGATAATTGAAGGGTGTGAGGCAAAAACATGGTAACCCACAAATGTTTATTTTTTGAGTTATTCAGCAACCGATGGAAAGGAATCATACCGCGTCGTTTAATGTTGTCCGACTTCAAATTGTGCTCCAGAGATGGCAGCAATATTTACTTATGGTAAGCATATTGTAACATTTTGGGATTCATAAGATGGTAACCAACAATTAAGATGGCGGGAATCGAGGAGCAGTATACCAGCTTGCCACTAAAAAGGAAAAGAATTCGTAAATTAAACATTTCTTAGAGCGAGTTCAGTGAAAATATTTATTCTTGAGTGACTTAGGTAGCGAATATTATGGTATAAATAATAAAACATGGTAACCCACACAGCAGCATGAAAAATAGAAATTCGTTATTTTGATTTGGTACAATTATTTTAAGCCTTTATGTATAGCTTTACGTGAAAAATCAGCTTTCAGCCAATGAAAATGACTTGTGCAGCAGTAAAAATCGAATTTCTTAAAAGTTTAACATTGTGGGTTACCATGTTCTTGCCTCACACCCTTCAATTTATAAATAAATCTATAGGCAGGATTAAAGTATACTATACCAACTTGCTCTACGACATAATATGTTGCGGATTAATATTGAACCCGTAGTAAAGCGAAAGTAACATTAAATATTTAGACTCTACCGATCTCATTGAGCGAGCTGAGACCGTAACATATTAAAATGGCGCCTCAGCCATTGGGCCAAACATACTTGTATTTTGATGCAGAGTACATTTGAGTATATGTGCTTATTCACTTAAAGTTGGTGTGACAATAAATTCGAATAAGACTCAGGGAGGACATATAAATAAGACATGTAAATATGTTCAGTAGGTGTAGAATCAGCTGAATCTAAATGTGAGAAACGTAAACAAGGAACAGCATTGAAAACAAAAGCAAATAAAGGAACTTCAAAAGGTTCTACTCCTAGATTAGTTGATGAGAATACGTCTAATAATGAGGAAGGAATGGATCAAATAGATGCTACAAATTTAGATGAACAAAAATTCATCAGTATATGTTTCGAAATGAGGGAGTCTTTCAAAGATTTAGCACACAATTTTAAGTCTAATGATGAGGCTATGCTATCTAAAAAGCACATCATATCCTTGGTGGATGAAGGGATCGAAAGTATGCCTGAGAATAATTCTACGAGTATGGTATCTCTTAGGAGACTAAATATATTAAAACTTTTTATGTTGCAAATAACTGAGACAATGGTAACATCTACAGGCAAAATGATAAATGATATGGTTCTAACTATTAGAAATTTAATGAAAGTAAATGATCCAAAAGATACGAGTGAGAAAAGATCATATAATCTGATGACTAGTCATAACCAAAAGAAACACAAACCTGTTAAAGATTTGAAATTGGAAACTATTAGATGGTATCGCGTTAATGGGTATAAAAGGAAAATAGAACAGCGAGTACATGAGTTGAAAAGTGCAAAAACCTGAATTGTCTGAGGAACATCTTCTTGATATTGTAGTTAATATGCTTCCGACATACATGAAGAATATAATATTAACAGACAAGCCTGAATCTGTAGCTGAGTTGGCTAGAAGAGTAGCTCAGGAGGAGAATAGGTATAAAGGGAGGATTAAATGGATGAAGGAGAAAAGAGAGAAATTAGTTATTAAAAGAAGAAAATGTAAACACTGTTTCTCAAGCAGTAGATTTGCAAACAATTAACAATCAATCATCTTCAATGTCTAAAATGACTTTGTTGCAACGTGAAATTGAGGAAAAGAATATAAATATTCAGAAGTTGAAGGAAAACATTACATCCTTAAATATTCAGATCAAATACATTGAAGAAAAACAAACCGTCGAATTAAGGAAGAAAAAGGATGCCATCAATAAAATACAGGTGAAACATATGGAGACTTTTTCATTAAAAGAATCTATGAAACAACTGGAAGATGAGAGAATGCAGGAAAAGAAACAGCTAATGGAAGAAATTGCTAACTACAAATCTAAAATAATTAAAGTGGAAAGTGAATAAAAAAAGCAAAGTGAAGATCTTAAGAAAGAAATGAGAGTAATATCAGAGCTGATATGGGTCATGTATATATGAAAATCCAGGATATGTATGTCAAGGATTGTGAGCTTTATCATGATCAAGAATTCTATAAAAGTGGAAGAATCTATATAGAAGCTATCTCGCAAGTAGAAGCTGGATATGATTGTAAGTTGGCCAAACACATGGAAGTCCTAATGAAGCAAGCAGGGTTAAGATGGTCAAAAAGAGGCTACTGATAAATGTTGGCAGATGTGTGGACATATAAATAACATTAACGAAAAGAAATATATTGGTGATGAATAGAGACGAATCTTTGTAGCAACAATTTTCATATTTTGTAGCTTTAATTATCACAAGTTTAGCATTTATTTTTTTTAAATTTAGTACATTCCAAAAAAAATATGGTACTTGTAAACAGTATATTTTTGGTAGTAAGGTGTATCTAATACAAAAATGAGGATATACCTTGATTAGGTGCACATTCTAGCTAATGTATTCACTGAAATATAGAAATTAATGCAAAATATTACATGCGAAATAGAAAATCCCAGGAAGTGACATCACGCTATGGAAGCTCACGGATTTTATGGAGAAATTAATTTAGCGTCGTGCACGTTTTCGGTAAAATACAACTATTTTTAAGTTAAATAATATTGGAATTGCGCTTTTTAGTTATTATTAGCAATCATTAGCATGAATTCCACTTTTTCGTTTTCATTCGCATTTACCGCAAGTAATGCCGAATTTCGCAAAAATTCGGGAGAATATAAACGTGATTTCTGGTTCTAAAACGAAAAGTTTGAGGTTTCCTGAAAAATATACGCATTTTTTTTAACGTTTCGCACATATCGCATTAGCGAAAAAAGTTCCTCTAGTGATGAATAATATTAAATGATATCTTGCAAATGTCAGATTATGAACCATATAATCCTAATTCAAATACTGTAGAACGTCAACATATGAAGTGAATATGAATGTGATCTAACGTAAGGAAATTATTCTTGTTGCACTAAATAATTTTCTTTTCAGCACCGGGGGGATTATGTTGGATAATAACTTGTGTGAATGTAAACTTATAAGGTGAATTTGAAAAACAACAAGTTATTAACACCAGGTGGAGTGAAAAAGCTATATGTTTAGCAAAAACCAGAGACAAGGCAACAAAGGATATTACCCATATTAGGAAAATTAAGAATGGCCACGGATTAGTGCTTACCGATGAAGACAGGATTGAAGAGAGATGGGCCAAATATTTCGAAACGTTCCTAAATGAAGAAAATCCTAGAAAATTTCTTAGTGACGGAACCCCAAATCCTGGACCAACGCCAAGAATAAACCGAGAAGAAGTAGAAAAAGCAATAAAGAAAATGAAGACCGGAAAAGCTACAGATCCTGACTGCTTACCAGTGGAAGAGTTTGGGATCAGAATGTATAGATATTGTATGAGATCTGATGCAAAAATTCTATGAACAAGAAAAAATGCCGACTCAGTGGAGAGAGAGTGTTATTGTACCAATTTTTAAGAAAAGAAATATACAGGATTGTGGAAACTATAGAGGAATCAAGCTAATGCCACACACGATGATTTTTTGGGAGAAAATTATAGAAGGAAGATTACGAGAAGAAACATCAATAGGAGAAGACCAATTTGGATTTATGCCCGGAAAAAGTACAACGGATGCAACTTTTATATTAAGACAAACTATGGAAAAGCAAAAGGGATTGCATATGGTTTTTATTGATTTGGAGGAGGCCTACGATACAGTACCGCGTCAGGACGTATGGAGATGCTTGAGGGAGAAAAGGGTGCCAGAGAAATATGTAAGGATAATCCAAGATATGCATATAAGAGCTAGAACTCAAGTAAGAGGTAGTGTGGGATTGACACCGCCAAATCCCTGTTATGGTTGGATTACACCAGGGTTCAACCTTAAGCCCGTACCTCTTCAACCTAGTCACAGCCGTTAAAACTCACGATGTGAGAGATGAAGTCCCCTGGTGTATGATGTTTGCCGGTAATATTGTATTATGCAATACTAATAGAGCAGAACTTGGAAGGAAAGTAGAGAGTTGGAGGAAGTCTCTGGAAGATAGAGGCATAAAGATTAGTAGAAAGAAAACTGAGTATCTTGAGTTTAAAGGAGAAGTAAATGGAGAAGTGATGTTGCAAGAAGAGCGATTGAATAAAGTGAAAAGTTTTAAATATTTAGGCTCAACTGATATTGGGAATGGTGATTTAGACTGAAATAACACACAGAATGCAAGAGGGATGGCAAAATTGGAAGAAAGTAAGTGGCGTTCTCTGCAACCGCAGAATCACTGTGAAGAATAAAGGAAAGATTTACAAAACAGTGGTTAGACCAACAATGATGTACGAAGCAGAAACATGGCCAATAAAGAAAGCATAAGAAAAAAGATTAGATGTTACCGAAATGAGAATGCTACGTTGGATGTGTGAGATAACAAGAAGAGACAGAGTGAGAAATGTGAGAGTAAGAGGTAAAACCAAAGTTGTAGAGATATCTAAGAAGATACAAGAAAGAAGAATGCAGTGTGATGGACATGAGGAGAACAAATGACTATTTAGTTAGAAGAAAGATGGCAATGTAAGCGGAGGGCAAGAGAGGTAGAAGGAGGCCAAGGAGGAAATGGATGGATAGGGTTAAGAAGGATCTCGGGGAGAAAGGTCTGTCAGGGGAAGAAGTTCAGGACAGGGCTTTGTGGAGAAGATTCATCAGAAACGTAGGTGGGAAAAGACGGAGAGAAAGAAGGCAAAAATGGCCATAAAACTGATGGTTGGAGACATTTAAAAAAAGAACAGAAGAAACAAATGTGTAAATGAATTAATCTTGATAAGGAATCAATTTATGAAGTAAAACTTCAAGATATTTTGCCAGCCAGTCCAAAGTCTGAGCACTTAAACAAAGAAGAAATTTGAAGTAAATGTATAAATTTACAATTTTCATTAAAATACTAATGATTCGTAAGATATAACAAAATATAAATAAATGTTTTGTCCAGGATCAGAAAGTTCTACATCTTGCATACTTAGATGTTACATTTTGAAGTAGACAATTTATAAATCAATCTATAGGCAGGATTAAAGTATACGATGCCAACTTGCTCTACGACATAATATGTTGCGGATTAATACTGAACCCGTAGTAAACCAAAAGTAACATTAAATATTTTGACTCTACCGATTTCATTGAGCTAGCCTTTAAATTGAGACCGTAACAAGCTCATCGTAGAATATAACTTTGTCGGTATCATTAGCCACCTCAGTCGGAGCACAGATATTTATTAAAACCGTGTTGCCCCATCAAGTACGTACCATACCGTCGGATAGTCTTTCGTTTAGAACTCTATATTCTTAACTGCCTGAAGGATACGGTTCTTAATAAGGAATCCTATTCCGAAATCGTGAGACTGTGTTCCACCGTAGTAGAAAGTGTACTTGCCCTGTCGGATGTTATCTTGACACTCCCACCGAACTTTGCTAATATGTCTAGCTTGTACTTCTTTGTCTCGCGTACCGCCACCTGAAGAGCGCCCGTTTGGTATAACGTTAGTACGTTCCACGTTCCTATTCTAAGGTCTTTCTTAATCCTGTTCTTGGAGCCCCCTGAAGCAGTCCCCGCCCGGAGATCCGAATGAGAAACTAGTTTAACTCCGGAATATTTTACTCCAGGAGAAACTATGAACCATCTGTTACTATTTCTTGACATGTTTTAGCGGTGTAGAGTTGTCAGCTCTACGATCTCGCAGTAAAGGCAGACATTCAAGATGTCGTCCTCTGTCCATCTCTGAGCCTTGCCGATGTCATTCATCTTCAGCCTCAAAGTGGTAATGGTGATGCTTCTTCCCCTCACCATGATATTTTTGTTCGGGGTTATCTTCCCTAGCCTCCGTAGATCCCTCTAACAACTGCAAGGCAGCAGTACTGTTATGGTCCGCCCCGGAATATTTCCGGTATGTACCATATCTGGTCGGCATTGCCCTATCCGCCACCTGGGGAGTGTATCTGATTTCAGGACTTTCCACTTTTGTCTGACAGAGTACTTAATTTGCAAAACTACTACAGTGGACAAAAGTTCTGAACGCTTCTTAGCAATAACGAATCACTTCCGTGACTGTGTTGTTAACAGGCGGCACGAATGTTTAGACTTCATAGAACATTTACAGACTCGCGTTAAGGAAAAATGAATGAAATGAAAAATGAATTTTATGGGCGGTAATAGCACTATGGCTTACGCCCGTCCCGATACGGGGAAGCCCCTTATCTTTGTCACGTCTAAAAATTGCTGTTAACTAAAATAATAAAACAATATATAAAAGATGAAGATGTAAAAGGTCTTCACAATCAGCACACTGGT
>JAGDQP010030703.1:0-19903 GCA_022664845.1 Lepisma saccharinum | reverse complement strand
GATGTTTTTATTTCGAAGTCAGTGGTAAAATTAAACGAAATTCAACCAAATCCCGAGGGAGGTGGGATAGCCACGCATTTCTACTGGTTACTGGCCAAAATGAAAATCAGAATAATGCACCTAGCACATTAATGGAAAGGAAGCACGCAAATGTGAATGAACAGGAACGGTTTCTATAATGGTTTATTGAACAGATAATCTGTAGAGTGTGCAAGATAAATAAATTATATAGTTTTGGTACAATTGCAATGAACAAAGGTAACAGTAACAATATAAATGTATGGAACAATATAAATTTAGTAAACATACATACCTATTATACAAAATTACAAACATATTTTGGCATACAACAATCAAAATTTGAAATAAGATCTAAATATTTTAAATTTTGTTTAGAACAATCCACACTTAAATTTAAATCTAAAAAGAACAAAAACAAAAAAAAAAAAACACAATAGTATTATAATACATAAAATGTATGTTACAACCATCAAATTTAAACAAATTTTGAATAAAATCTTTAAAGGAGGAAAATCTCATCTAATGTCTTCCCAGGACGCAACATACCAAGAATAGATTATACATTCCCTCGCTGACTTGCAATACTGTAGCGCTAGATTAGGAAAGTGGTCGCGTGGGCATCACCCGAAACGATCTGTATTCGCCGACCAGCTTCTTTAATAAAATTAAGGCCTGCCGTGCCCCAGGTACTACTTGATTCGATTGCGTTCGCAACAAAAATAAACTTAGCATGTAGATTACAGTATTCCTGGTTTTTACCGGCTCTCTACGAGTAGCTGCACCACCCGCTTTAAAAGAAGAATGAGTAACATTTGAAATGGCGAAGGTATTGGAGCAGGTGAAATCCCATAATAGAGGTCTTCCTCTTTTCTATGTAACTAGTGTCATTCCATTAGGTCTCTTTACCGTCGGGGCGGCTACAGCCAGATGGTTCTCGTACCGATGGTACATTAGCAGAAACAAGAGCTCTGAGGATGACATCATTGACACTTGAATCACGCATGCGTCTGACACAGGAGAGAACGTGAAGGTCCCGTTGATCCACGAATGCTCCACAGGCTGGACGACGGTGAGGTACACAGACGTCTGCTCCTAAACGTAAGGAAACAGCAACACGGAAGCTTTCATTCGAAAGATGTAGACCAAGAGGAGGAGAAGGCAAAGCTTGGAGCCAAGCACCGGACTCAGGTGAATACGCTGCTAGTAGCCTGGCTTTATCTTCAAGACAAGTAGTGGATTCTAGTAACTACGATTGTGTACGTTTGATGATAGGATCATCCCAAGAAAACTGAGAGCTATTGACATCCAAAAGAGGAGAATTTAACCCACTTAACGTAGACAATTTTGCTTAACAATCCTGAATAAAGGCGTCCGGGTCGAGACAGAGGCCCAGTGGAAGGGTAGACTCAATGAGACGACGAGAGCCATGGAAAGACGCTAAAAAGGACGGAATCGCCAAATCAATGGCTCGACGAATGCCCAGTCCACCTGACCGAACGGGCAGAGTTGCCTGTAACCAAACCTTGCTACTCAAAGAACAATAGGATCGATTCGAGGCCTGCCTGTAAAACACAATCGTAACTCTGTAACAATGACTCTTCCCGCCAAGAAGGAGAACAACGCAAAAAGTACATTAATCGGGGATGGAAAAAGATGCACGAAGTAGATAGAATGCTGAATGTGCTGAAATCAAAGATAAGCTAGAAAAGAAAAATTCAAGTTTAGAAATCTTCTCAATCAGTAGACTGCGAAGACCTTCGGTGGAGATGGCGGAGCCAGGTAGATATGCTGAAGCAGAAGTCATAAATAGTATCCCAGGAGCCACGTCCATGAATCATGAATAAAGAGTATCGTTCTGGTCTTGCTGAACATTTAGAAAACTAACTTCGCACTTTGAAAAATTCAGATGAAAGCCAATTTCTGAAGATGCATCGCGAATGTTAAGTAAGGTAGGAAGAACTAGGTCTGGATCGTCCGCGATAGTGTCATCATCTGAATAGCATAAAGTTCAATTCAGATTGAATTGACGATAGATTGTAGTGTAATTGCAGAAAAGAGAAGGACCGAGGGGATCACTCTGTTGGACTCCACGTTGAGATAAAATTATGTCATCACCCAGAAAGAGATCACTAGGTTGAGAATAACAATGAAAATACTATAATTATGTTAAGATATGAATGTCAAGTAATTTCTGTACTTTTGCTTAAGCTTGAGCTTTACATGACCATTCTATGGGATGAATAAATAAGAAAAGAAAAAGATGAATAAAAAATATTGTCAATTGATTTTGGTCTAACTATATGCAGTTTGGTAAGGATTTGAGCAGTAATTTTTCATACCGAAGCGCAGTTTGCTTTTCAATTTTTTGAGTAATTTGCACATGAAATGTTTTCGTATTCTTTCTGCTTTAGTCGCAGTGGCTATATGTAATATATTGTGTACGTTGTGTTGAAACGTTTTGTACCTAAGAGACAGCGTACATGCCGCTGTTTTGAGGAAAACGTATTGCAGCTGATTGTGATTAAATTCATCGATCATGCAGAACTAAACTCATATATGTCATCGATCAGAAAGTAGTGTAGCGGAACCAGAAGCGACACGTAGCCTAGATCGGAAATGTAAAGTGAATTTTTAAAATTTCGTTTTCTAGAGTTTATGTACGTCGCAGTGTTTTATCACAAGAATTTCAGACTTTTCTATAAGCAGTGGACGAGGTATTTGGGTACTCCTTTTAAATTTCAGTTAGGAAACAAGGTTAGGTTTAAACGTAAACTAGTACGCCCAGTTTTTAATTATTTTGGTACATTGGGCGAAAATAAGGTGGTTTGATGATAACTGGTGTACCAAGTAACATTAAGGGATTCTTATGTACAAGGATAAATAGATATTCTAACTCAGCGTAAACGGTGTCCTTGCATCTCAGTGTAATTACGACAGTAGACTCCCCTCTCTTTTCTCCGTAATATGGGATGTTTTCATATCGTATAATCGCAGCATATAGCCATAGCTGCAGGCCTTTAGCGGGGTTGCCGAGTGTCTATACTAGTTAGATTCAAATCATTAAATTGCATTAGCTAATTACACAGGTAAGATTCAATGGATCTATAACTATGATGGATACCTCGTGTATCAAACTACAAGAGGACAGAAATATCCTTCAGAATATAGCATACATTTACTTACGAATTATACAATCATAACATTTTTTCCCCTGCAAATGCATTATTCCTTGGGCTCAGTATACAGTTAATAGTAACATTATCATTCGTGCAGAAAGTGCAACTGGAAGTCAGGCATAATCTCGTACTACAATATTGAGACTCGCAATTTTATTCTTTTCCTACGACAGTAAATGCGTTTTACCGATATTTCTTCACTATCTGCACTCGACAGCTTCTATATATTCAGTACTGTGAAAATCGCTCTACACTTCAATTTTCATTGCTTTTTCCACTTGGAATTTTCGCAAGCGAGCTCACGTAAATGTTTACATTTATTATTAATAATTGCTTTCTTGCATTTTCGTAGATTTTCTTCAATTACTGACCATGGGAACGTGAAGGTTAGGAAAGTTAGGTGCGGTCATGTATCTTTACACTTTTTGTTCTCATATACGTCACAGTTATTTTCGTCGGAACAAAGCTTACCACACTTTCTGCAATTTGTTTTTAGATTTATTAAACCATGACTTTCACACAGTTTCAAAAGATTTTCTTCATTATAGCCGTATAGTTTCACAAACTGCAATGCTGTTAACCCACATCCTGGGTAATGTTCCTCTACACCTGTAGCCATGTTCAAAATATAAATGTTTGTAAGTTTCGCACAATCCGATCATGCGGTAACCTTCCGCCAAGTAGTTCCCTCCGCTTCCCAAATAGTTCCATGTTTATCACCTTTTATATAATAAAATAGACTCAACTTTCGCTCTTCTTATTTATTATCAGCCACACAAAGGAGCAAATTATCCATTTCTTCCCAATAAATTTTCTAAATTTTACTAGAAGGGGTGACCAACTTTGGAAGTTAACCCCTGCCCCGAGAACGTTAATTAAGAAAACCCTTATATAAGAAAAGAGGCAATTCTAATGTAAAACCAGTGTGCCAAACATATACAACATGTGTTCATACTGTCGGCACTTTTGATGTTACTATATATTTTTTATGTCATTGTTTCTTGAAAAGTACTTAGCTTAATTTCACTCCACATAATTTTACTTAATAAACATTGCTGAATAGTAAAAAAAAAAAAAAATCCTATTTTACCTGTAATTTGTCCCATTTGTTGACCCTACCTGCACAATCTGCACCGTAATATATTATTATTTAGTGTTGCCATTACGTACAGCTGACTTATTATAACTCGTTAAGAAAACTACGAGTGTCATCCTTTAACTTCCAACCTGTTAAGTGTCAATAAGCTCGACGAAACACATGATCCATTATTGTTGAATCAAACGAAACGTTTTATAACCAAAGAATAATAATTGTGGAATCCATTCCCATCACTCTAAAAATATCAGAGTAACTGGTCCAACCTTTACATAGTATGAAATTGGATGCAGTTCCGAATGTGGTGGTGCCTTTTTGCCAAATTTACAGGAGGAATGAGATATTTGTATAATTTCGAAACATAAGATTAGCGTTAAAGGAAGGGAAAGTGAGACGTAAGTGTTTGTTTGCGATCCGTACTGCTGTGATGGGGAACTATATTCTTGCGGTTCAGGGTGAAAGGTGCATGAGAGTGATGTGTATCGCGTATAATTGAAAAAAAAAAGAAAACGAACCTGACTTTACCTAACCCCTTTTTGCTCGCTTGAGATACTGTCCGAATGTTTGTGGAAAAATTTGTCATTCATAAGACTAAGTGTCACAATTAGTATTCCTCCGCATGGGGCCATCTTGACCATGGTGAGTATTTAAACGAAATAATAATAAAATACGGCTTGTCTTAAGATTGTTTGGATTGTTGGTTGTCGCTAGATGTTTATAGAAGTGCCTGTAACCGGAAGTAAGTAATAAACTAATAAGAATTGAAAAGCGTTCTGAATAAAGCAATAAAAAGTTGATGTTCGAGGCACCGCCAACTACGGAACCGCGGCCATGAAATTTTATAGTTAAGTATATTGGCTACTTCTGTTATATGACATTCAGTATACTTCAAATGCAGGTAATTTCCTTATTTCGGGTGCGTAGAATGCAGAATGTGATGTGAAATCAAGGGATGATGTGATTGCAAGGATCCATTCACGATTTTGTATATATTCTGTCGTTGTACTTACATCGCATTCTGTATTCAACGCTTCATTAATAAGGAACTTAAACGACATTATAGGAAGTATTCAACGCCGCATAACAAAAGCAACTAATACAGAAAGTTATTTGAGAGAATCTAAGTGATTCTGTCTTGTATGTATGTATTACACGTATTTTCTGTGTTGCTGCGCAGACATAATTGCTGTTTTGTGTTTCTTTTCTTTCAGAAGGGGATTGAAAATGAGAATAGATTAGTTTCGATTTATTTAAGGAATGATAGTCGAGAAATATTGGAAGCCTAAAAATGGATAAAAGAAATCGGAATGAAATGCTTGGCATCATTGAAAAACAGAAGGAGCAGTTATCACGCTATGAATCAAGGTTAAGAGGTAAGTTATAAATGGAACTATCATATTTGTGTATGAATAAGACTGTTGATATTAAAAATTACAAGTAAATGAAAAGAACAATAATAGGATCATAACGATGTAGGCAGCCTTCAGTTGTTCGAATAGTTAGCGTGTTCGTTTTCTGTGCTTGTAGTGTTCGCAGGTTCGAAACCTATTGAGGGTTCATTCAAGGTAGTAATTTGAGAAATTGTTGGTCCCGTGTTTACTAGCTCAGAAACTAGTTAAGGATGTTAAAAATAATTAAGCGTAGCTGTTGAAGTATTTTTAGAAGTTGTATAAGTGACGCAAAAAGTGTGGACATTTTGAGATCATGGTCTGTTTTAAATCATCACGTTACAGATTTACTTGTGATAGGAGCCACGAAAACTTTGTCGAAACAAAGGCCTTCAAATTCCTCAGGACTGTTGAATACGTTACAAACCTAAACTAGTTATTGGAGGAGAGAACCTTAATCATTAATTTATGTGTTATTGAATTTGAATATATGTATGGACCATCTATGGCACAGGCAGATAGAGGGACAAGAGAAAGATGCCATTCTCGTACTCATGGCTGTGCCTCGGAACTGAAGGTTGTGTTATAGAGGTGATAAACCAAAGCTTGCATACTAACATTCCTTATCCCCATGGCTTAGCAGTTGTGGAATTCTTCCTTAACCAGTGCCCCAAACCTCATAGCCCAACCACAAACTTTCCTTCTTAACCTGGCCAGCCTAGTTCTCACATGTAACAACTTCACCTTTGACGACAAACACTACCTTCAGATCCGAGGCACAGCCATGGTTACGAGAATGGCACCTTCTTATGCTAATTTGTTTATGGGCAAGCTCGAACATGATTTCCTGCAAACCCAACCTTCAACTCCACTACGTTGGATCCGTTTTCTGGATGAAGTCCTGATGTTATGGTTTCATGGTGAAAACAGTCTGAAGACATTCCTAGAACAGCTGAACCAATTCCGTGTTGTCCAGTTCACTTGGTCCATTTCTAACAAAAGTCACATTCCTTGACGTGGACATCACTTAGGAAACAACACCCTCTTTACTTCCGTTCACATAAAACCTACCAACCGATTGCAGTGTTTACACTACCCCAGTTCCCATCCTTACCACACCAGGAAAGCGATTCCTTTCTTCCTTGCCCTCAGAGGATAACGCCTGAATTCCGCCACCTCTGCTATTGAAACTTAAAACCATACGCCTCTAGGAGGCTCTAGTCAACCGAGGCTATCCATCTAACCTTGTAACCAAAAAGATTCTCACACATTCACCCACTCAGACCTCCAATACTAATCCCAATCCATCGGCGCTAATCACCCATTTCCATCCTAAACTAACCAAGATCAAACAAATCCTACACTCTCATTTCCACATTCTCCAATCCGATCAAGCACAAGATCAGTATTTCCCGCCAAACCTAGATTAGTTTTTCAGCACCCCCCTAATCTTAGAAACATCTTGGTCCGTACGAATCCTTCCTCGTCACCACCCGAAACCGGCGCCTATATATGTAAGATACCCAGATGTAGAACCTGCTCCATTTTCATCACTTCTCCCACAGTCACTATCAATAAACCCTCAATAAATCCAAAGAATACATGGCACACCTCTAATGTAATGTACATCCTAACCTGCAAGTTCTGTGATGCCCTAATGTGGGGGAAACAGGTGTCTCTCTCAACATTCTTATTAATTACCATCGCCACTTTTGCAATATCAACAAACTGGGTGCGCCAGTCTTCTTACACATCCAGTCTCACAACAGCAATGTTTATCTCTTTTCTGGTTGCCATAATACTCGTTTTGTTCCCTACGACA
The DNA here is from genome assembly GCA_022664845.1 of Lepisma saccharinum. NCBI lineage: Eukaryota > Metazoa > Arthropoda > Insecta > Zygentoma > Lepismatidae > Lepisma > Lepisma saccharinum. The sequence goes on along the minus strand of JAGDQP010030703.1, from coordinate 12,400 downwards.
AGCACCTCAACACGCCCTCTATGGGAGGAGCCCTTTATTCATGGGTTGAGCGCGTAAATGAAACCTTGTCTTAACCTTCAAGAACTCTAAACCTCTCGTTTGCTTTACATTTTCAACGTATTTCCTTCCTCAATCCTCTCCTGAACTTACACGCTATACAATTGTCAATTGTTCGATGCTTCTGTAACTTCACGCTACTCTACTCCGCAGTCAGTTCTTCCAGCTTGATGTGTCGTTCGCTGCGAGTCTCCATTGTTTATTCTACATGTGCACGTCATTTTCTCCTCTATTCATGACTAAAGGTCAATATTGTGCTTGAAATATATTAGAAACCTCTCTAATTACTGTGTGTGTGTTTTCTCGTATGGAATAAATAAGCTGTAAGTGAATTCCTTCCTTTTATCGTAAATTTACCATATGTAAGTAGAAAAAAGGATACTTACATTATAGAATACCATGATAGACAGACACAATAGAAAAGCGGGTTTTGTTGCCGCCCATAAAATTCATTTTTATCTTTATTAATAGAAAAGTGACAACGTTTCGCAAAAGCGTTTTCACGAAGTAGGAGAGAAAATGGACTGGTACGGGACTTGTTACCAATCTTTTTTTTTTTTCCTACCTTTTTTTGTAGTTTTGTTTTAAAAATTAGTTCGTTTTTATTTGTATTTAGTTTTACATATTTTGTTAAATTAACAGTGTGAATTCTTTTGATGTGGCCTCAATATCATGGTTTAGTTTTGGTTTTCTTTTTAATTTGTAGTAAATTTCGATGTTGCTGCTATTGATTTCAGATCTAAATTTATGGTTGACTTAATTTTCGTAATTGTATGATTCGATTCGGTAACTTGTTTGGAAAATCAAGATGTAGGCTTCAATCTACAAGTTTTATACTTCTTATGTGTTGTTTTAGTCGTACATTTATGTCTCTTTTTGTTTGTCGTATATTTGATTTATTACAAGCGCAAGTGAACTCATATGCCTCTTTCCTCTCTTGTGGATTGGAAATATTTTTTAAAGTCATAAAGATTTTTACCTTTGCACGGTGGTGGTTTGGTCATTCCTGGTAATCTAGTGGGTGTTACGTTTAAGTTTAGTGGAAAGTAACATTAGATGGCAACACTGCATCCATATGTTTCAATTTTTTTTTCTCGAAATTGCAACGCTACTCCTAAAAACTCAAAGAAGAGAGATCGAGCCGCCGTAGCTCAGTGGTAGAACGTTGGCGTAGCATTCCGGAGGTCGTGGGTTCAATCCTTTCGGTCGACCATCCTGATCGAAGTTTTTCAAGGTGGTGTTCCTCAGTTGTACCAGGCAAATGGAACCTTCAATAAAGCCCATGTCCTTTCCCCTCCCCTATCCTGACCTGAGCCTCAGATTCCTAAAGGCCATAAAAAATTCAAACCAAGAGAGTTCAAACTTCCGGACTTGTTCTTGTATGGTTATATGCGACTGTACAATAATAGATGTCTATGTACCTTAGTGTAGTTGCACCATATCGTATTTCCTTTATTGTTGAAGAGTTCTTGAATTTCAAAAGTTCAGTACGTGCCGATTTTTTTTTCTGTTCATTGTTGCTGTGAATATCATGACTTGATACAATGAAGTTCTTTCAACAATGAACCAAAACGGTTATAAACTTCCTTGTTCCCTGAAGTATAAGTCACTATCGGAATCGTATTCAGCTCTTGCAAGAAAATCATATTCCGTACTTTCACTTCAGTAAAATTACAATCCAACTTCTGAGCTATCTCATTTAGAATTTATTATACTATACAATTGTTTAGGTTATAAGTACAACTTATCCTGTATTATCACACTAACTCATAGGAAAAATGACAAGCGATAACAATAACAAATATATATCCCATCAACAAACCTCGAGTTTCCTTGCACACCCGAGTCCCACAATATCAATTTTGATCTATCTTTCCTGGTTGCCATAATCCACATTTTACCCCCTACGACCAGCACCTGAACACGCCGTCTGTGGGAGAATGCCTTTATTCATGGTTTGAGCGCGAAAATAAAACCTGGCCTTAACCTTCAATAACTCTAGCTCCCATTTTCAACGCATTTCCATCCACGATCCCACCCTTTACTTACACGCTATACAGTTATTATTTCAAGTTCCGGAAATCGACGCGCTACGGCAGTCAGTTGTTCTCCAGTTTTGATGCTTTGTTCGCTACGTGTCGCCACTGTCTCTTCAAACTTGTACTTTTTTGAACACGTGAACTTCGCTCTCTTCCTGTATACTTGAAAACGTGTAATACACGAAATATAGTGACTTTTTATATATGAATATGTTGTCATCTATTACGAAACTATAAGCTGTAAGTATTATCCTTATTTTCCTTCATTTGTCTTAAATTTACCTTTTATATATATATATATATATATATATACAGTAAATCAGAGAGAGAGAGAGAGTAAATCAGGGCAAATTGACCCTGAGGGTAAGTGTTGCGCTCAGTAACTAAGGAATTACAAGACATAAAAGACTAGACATACATCATGAGCAGACAGGTTTACGTCTGGCGAAAGAGGCGTGTAGGAATCCTCTGACGCTGTAAATCAAACAAGGAACTTTCTTGTCTGAAAGTTAGAACTCTCTAGGCTTGAATTGGTAAGAGCAGCATTTGTGCAACGATAAAAATAAATACGGAGGTAGTGTTGCCATGTAATATTAAAAATAGCTGTTTTACACTAACCTTAATTGATAGATCTAAGATAGATGCATAGAAAAGAAATAAGTTTCGTAATGCATTTTAGATCTAATTTAACTAAATCATTTCACCTTCTTCGAACCCTATTAAGTAATATTTTAATCTTTTTTCTTTAGATGTTGTCACTGCTTACAAAAGTTTGGTCAAAGAAAAGACTGCACTAGAAGAAAGCCTAAAAGCTATTACGTCACCGAAAGGCAGAGGAGATTCCAGTGGCGTAGAACAAGGAAATGCTAGGAATCAAGAAAGTCAGTTAGACACCAAAAGTGTTACTTCAGAAGCAGGAAGCGATCAGACTGGCGCTGACAGTCAAAGTAATGTTTCTGGAGATTCATGTGCGGAACAGAATGAAGGATCCAGCGATGCCTCGGCAACTGAGGTTTGTATAGTTTTCAGAACCTCTATCCCTTTCTAATATCTTCACCTATTTTCGTTATATGTTTCCCACCCTATTTATTTCTGTGTTCCCTCACTTTATCATATATTCTGCTTTCCAAATGTCCATGCATCTTTGGTACCTGTTTTAACACAACGGTTAGTTGCAATCTTAGATTAGCTATATACAGCAATGACACCCTTTAAATAAATAGTAAACTTTTATTGATATTAAAGAGTGAAAAGTATGTGACTGGACTGGGGATCGAACCCTGGACCTTTGTGTTATCGTCCCAATGCGCTACCAACTGTGCCACCCAGTCGACGCACTCACACACATTCCACTCTTGATGTCGATGTTCTCTCTCGAAACTACCTGGAGAGTACCACAACTCCTAGTTGTGCTTGGACTTTCCTGTGTCTCACCCCCGGTTCAATCACCGGTCCTGTGTTCGATCCCCGGTCCAGTCACATACTTTTCACTCTTTAATATCAATTGTATCTGTACTTACAGAGGCTTGATGTACAGAAAAAATCAGAAGTTGCCGCAATTTCAACTTTGGAAAGTAAACTTTTGGTTGTGTAGAAATTGCAAAAGACGTTATTTATGCATTGTAAATTTCCACTTCAGGAGGATCATATAGAATGTACTTAGTTATGCATACGCCAGATCGTTAGAAAGAAACTAAAGATAGGAAAAAACATACAGTTTAAAATTTAAATTTAAAAGAGAATCCATTTTGTAAACGCCACAGTTTTGTTTGTAATTTATACAAGTGAGGCGGAGCCCAGTCGGGGGATTGTGCATATATGTTACCACCAGGCTTCAGCAGCGAGACCTTTCTAACGACACCTGAACCACATTCCTAGTAGTTCTTGAGTTGAAAATTGTCCCGTATCTCAGGACCGACCCCTGGGAACTAGATTATCTATATAGGTTTGAACTAGTCCCGTCATGACCTTTCCAATGACACCTCGAACACCGTCATAGCTCTAGTAGTTCCTAGTTGAAAGTTGCCGCCCTCCGGAAACTCAGAACCTGACCCTATGATGAATGCCTCGTCTCGCTGAGATCTTTCCAAAGACACCCCAACCACCTTTCTAGCCCTAGTAGTTCCGAAGTTGGCACCCCGCGTCTCCGGACTGATCCCTGCAATGTATGTGATCTATACAGGTTTGAACTCGTTTCAGCTATACCTTTCCAACGACACCTCAGTCACCTTCCTAGCCCTAATAGTTCCTGAGTTTAAAGTTGGGGACAGACGGACAGAGCGGTTGTGTAAGGCTTCACAGCACGTGCTGCTGAAGCCTAAAATAGAAAAGGCCGCGATTGTTACTAGAATCTTAGCGCTCACTTGTTTTGTATGATGATTGATTTCACTATTTTCTTACTGTATGGAGCTCACTTGAATGCTAACGCAGAGAGAAGTACGTACGGTTGCTTAAGCTTTCACGTGTGACCATTGTTCAGAGGAGCTTGCCACTATCAATTCTGCCAGACCTATGAGCACACTCGCAGTAACAATCCCATAGACCAGGGTTTCTCAACGTGGGGGTCGCGGGTTTTGTGCAAGGGGCTCGCGACGGGGGTGTATTAAATAGCCTCCTGAAGGCTTTAACACACGCAAGTGAAGCGAAACCCCTTATTACAAATAAGAAAAGTACTTTTGGGGGTCGCCGGCCAGAAGACGTGGTAAAAAGGGGTCGCGGCGTGAAAGAGGTTCAGAAACGCTGCTATAGATTCTATGACGGAATGTGGGTTGTTTTCAGGTAGTGTCATAAATAACTTTCGTCATACTTTTGACAATTGTTTCAGTGGATAAGAAGGGTCGAACTGCTCGTACTGAAGCCAAAGAAATTACAAGAAACGTTGCACGATGAAGCGAAGGCAAAGCATTTTTCTAGCACAGCCTTATTACTGTATGGAGCCCAGCCTTATTACTGTATTTGTTTGTGTTAAGTTATACGAACGTATCTGTGGGAAGTATAACTAACATATGGAGAGAACAACTTAAAAGCCGATGAATTGCTCCTCAAACCAGTCCACGTAAAACAGCTACTCAAAGTGTAACTTATTGTTTTGTATAATGGATGCCCAACACTGGAAGAAGTTGGTGCTACTACGTAGAGGCGACTAATGCAAGGTGGAAAATCCAACCAACGAATTCCAAATTCCTTAACATATCATTCAGGTAAACTTCGTCGAGTGTAAGTAACGAAAATACACTGCACATGGGTTATTTCAATTCAGTGAACCAAACACAATTATGTAGTGTACCTATCGTCATCCGTGCTGTTTCTTGTTGGGATCCAGTTTGCTTATTAGTGACAATGACTCCCATTGCTATTTTGCATTCTCTCTCTTCAGTTTGCACTCCGATTATGGGAATAATTGTGTTGAAATATTTGGCATAAATAGTGGATTTTCATTGTATTGTGTGATTTTTATAAACATTCTTATTTTTTTTCTTAACTTTAGTGTTCTTTTACAGAGTCGAAGTGGCCAAGTGACGGAAGCCCATGATAGGATCAGCGAATTGGAGTCCAAAATTAAAACTTTGAGCGTCGCTTTATCCACCGTCACCACTGAAAAGTCGCGAATGGAAAGTAACTTTCTTGCTGAGAAAAAGAAGCTCCGAAATGATAAAGAAGAGGTAGGATGATCTGTAGTTTATAGATTGAAATGCCCTCTCCCTCTTAAAAAAAAAAAAAAAAATAAGAAAAAGAAAAGAATTTCTCGCATGTTAGCGAAATTATTCATCCATCACAGGATGCCTATAGCAACTACAACAATGTACACAGCCAAATCTCTTAGTTTCGTAAATGTCACTCTTTTTTTTCATTGATGCTAAACGGCTTGTACCTAGTATAAAATTTGCAAAATTTCACAGATCACATGCATTGACTGACGTATTTATTTCGCCGTTAATGTAACATGCAATTGAACTATGTTTTGTAGTGGTGCAACCCGCACATGAGTTCATATGAGAGAGAGATTTATAATAGCCTAGCAAAGAGGTAAATTTTGAATCTTTATTTTGTAATATTACTAAAGATGAGGAACAATCTTGAAATATATAGTGAGATTTTATTGTGCTTAGTGTTAATTAGTGCATGTGAATTACCTCAACAAAATTCATTTTCTCTGTAATCAAATCTTACCTTATTTATTACCTGTCCGATCTTTTAAGATAGAAAAAAATTTATTGGAAATAGTGATATGTGTACGGGGATTTTACAGACGCATAAAAACTGGCAGCATTTCACCAAAAACTTGATTGGCAGCAGAAAAATGAAAGAAAGAACTTTGGTGGGTGGAGACAAGGGTTGTCGCACATACAGGTTTCATTGTAGTTCCTCATCTTTAGTAATATTTAAGAACGAAGGGGTCAGAGAAGCAACGTAAGTACATTTCCTTCCTTTCGATACAAAATTTATTTCTTATATTTATTTATATTCTATCAATAATTTATACATTAAAAAAAATTTAAAGACACTAAATGCTTTTCGCTCAGCCCTAGTGGTTCAGGCAGTAACGTCGTAGACTTCAGATCGCCAGTGGGTAGGTATGCGGGTTGGAACCCTGCATCTTCACTAGGTGATGAATACCGGGATGGTACCTATACTTTGCCCATCCTCTACGTATCCCATTCCGGCCTGAGCCAAAGATCCCATAAATGAATTTAAATTCAAAACTAAACACCTTTAAACATAATGTTGACGTTTCATACTTGTTAAGGTTAATGTAAAGGCAAGATCTCCAACAGCACTATCTCCGTATATTTCTAATGTTTTTTTTTTTATCATTGCACGAAATCTCAATTCTGCTCCTACAAATTCAAGCTTAGAGAGTTCAGTTCAAACTTTCAGGGAAGATAGTTAATAACCAATTCAAGAGTTCTATCCGTGGCGATTTTTATTTTCTTACTTGTTCATTGTTGAGAGAGCTTCGTTCTTATAGGTTTGGATATCCATAACAACAATAAAGCTGTATCAATAATGATCAAGAAAGAAAATAAAAAATCGCCACGGATAGAACTCTTGAATTGATCGTGAACTTTCTTCCCTGAAAGTTTGAACTCTCTCGGCTTGAATTTGTAGGAGCAGTATTAAAATTTCGTGTAACGATAAAAATATATAAGACATATCGAAGATAGTGCTGCCATCTCTTGTTGGAGATTTTGGCTTTACATTAGCCGGAAGATTTTCTTCGGAATAAAGAATAGTAAATAGGTAAAAGGAGAGTTAGAAAACTTATGTTGCGTCTAACGTTGTTTTGCTTATTTTATGTTTTTTTTTATACCGAAGAACTTCTGAAGTTTCAGGTGCTAATCTATATATTAAAAAAGTTTGCTAAAAGGTACTGAGTCCAGTCCGTCCGGCTGTTCTACTGACCGATTTTGATCATTCTTTTTTTAAATATCCAGCTTAACACGTAGATAAGCCATCAAGAAACAGCATTCTTCTCCCTCAAGTCTGAACTGAAGGAGAAGTGTTTGAGTGTTCTCCCCTACACATAGGAGAGTCTGGTTACGATCCCAAAACTTACCAAGTTAAGGGCGCAGCCCGCACTTGGAAGCGAGTATTGTTGAATGGTCCAGTGACTGTTGCCAACATATTATATTCACCCCGCACCAACGTGCGGGTACTTTTGCTCGTATTATGTATAAAAGTGTTTTGAGAGTTTTTACTCTACACTGATGACACGGAGGTTGAAATCATTTAATCAAAAATCTTTGCACACGATGTTTATTTATTCATTGTTTCAGTTGGAGCGGACCGTTAGTGAGCTTCAAGAGAAAGTGAAGATGAGTGCTCGTCAGCACGTGGCAGAGATAGAGAATCTGAAATCAAAGCTAATTATCGAACGACATGAACGTGAAAGGGAGCAAAGTGATCATGCTGTAATGCTCAGGTAAGCAGTTGTAGGAAGTGTCATTTTTCAAAAGCTGAAAGCTGCATCAATAAGGAAGACATGGTATTTTGTATAGTAAAAGTAGCACAAATGAATTTAGAATAAATGTAGGACGTATACGGTGATGATAATGTATTGATGTGCTGAGAAAGCTAACCAAATAAGGACCTGCCAGGTTTAGAGTCACTAGAATAAAACTGCCGGATAAATTAAGGTCGTTGAACTCAAAACTAAAAGCAGTTCCTTTCTTCCTGCTTAGGCTTTCGGGAGGTTCTGGGCTCTTTGCCAGTAGCTGACCATCCTGACTGATGTTTTCAGGGTGTCTACCACCCTAGAAAACCTGGGAATGCACAGGGGTTTTTTTAAATCTGGAAAACTCAGGGAAATTTATACGGTTGACATGTCCATAGTTGGAAAGAGCACTGCCCCGGTAAGGCGAAGATCGTGGGTGCGATTCCCACTGCTGACCGAATTTTTTTCAATGTGTTAAAATACTCTGTTTTAAAGAGATTATCTTTTTTCACTTGTGAAATGATAATAATGTACAAGATGCTTGGACTGGGTGGTGGTGAGATTTAAAAAAATGTCATTGCGAATTATTTACATGTTTCACTGTACTGTAAGAATTCAGGGAATTAGGAAAAAAAAATATCGTGGAAAACTCAGGGAATTTCAAGTCACAAAATTAGTAGACACCATGGGCTTTTCCGTAGTTTTTACTCTCAATCACACGAGGTAAATGCCGGTATGGAACCCTGGTATGACAGAAAAAAAACCTGGAAAAGCCTATCAGGATGGTCAGCGGATGTTATCGAACCCAGGAGCTGAGAAGACAGCTCTACCAACTGAGCTACATCTGATCGGAAGTTTTGGAACTTTGACCCCCCCCCCCCCCCATTCACAAATATCGTTCGTTATGTGTGTATTACATCCGAAGGGTTTGTTCTTTTTTTTTTTTTTTTTTTTTAAAAAAAAAACGTGTTCTTTGTAAAACAAACTTTCGTGCAGGTGTCAGGTTTTGGCAGTACTAAAGAAGAGGGTGCGCTTTACCTGAGGTTCCTAATGCACAGACTTTTTTCTATGGTGCCAACATGAATATTTTTTTGACACCCTAGAAGAATATTGTGCATTAGAAACCCCAGGTAACGTTCCCCCCCCCCCCCCCCCTTTTTTAAAATGATTTTTGACTTATTCCCTTTTACGTTGTGACTTCAGAATTATATTCTTATAACAGTAATATTATAGAATCCTTTTGTACCAACCAACGAACACAGATTTCTACCCAACATTCTTTTAACCCATTTGAAGGCCGATCCCTTCTCAGATCCTTTCCTATGTTGTTGTTGTAGCTTTTAATATCCTGTGTTCATTGGTTTCTGTGCTGTGATAGGACTTGATCAAATAAAATTTCAAATGGAGTGTCTTGTAAATCAAGGTTCTGAGTGTCATTGGAAGCTTATTTTATTCGTTGCTGTAACTGATAATGAAAAATAGTTACCAGTAGAATGCGAACGCTTCGTAAATCTATTAACTATTACAATAGTGAACGATCACTCTATTCGTCAAGGGCAGAAAGAGCACGCAACTCGCGCAAATGTCCCCAGTTTTTTCTTGTATTCTTTTTTTTTTTTTTTATGTTTGGCTTGTCTTTGATATTTTATTTAAGAAGTCGAAGCAGAAAAAGAGCTAACCCAGACTTGTGTTAAGGTTGAGAAATATACATAATTTGAAAGTATTGCTTAGTGCCTATATGGTGTATAAATATTTTAGATAATGGTCTGTGGTTTATGTTAGAGGAATTCGAGACAAAGTAATTAAGAATCAGCATCAAAAGAAGTATGAATTATCATGTCTTTGTTGTTTCTATTACAGTAAGAAGTTTAAAAAAAGCAAAGTTTTAAAATTATACATTCAATTCTGTTCTAATATACCTCAGTTACGTTGGGGGGCTTTCTATTTCGGGTTGTCTTCTGAAGCTATTCGGCTGCAGAATTGAAGTCCTGGATATTATTTTAGTCTGAGCCATAGATGTCTGAAGGCCGTATAGAAGTTCAGTTCAGTTCAGTCCTGGATATTGGTGCCTTACATTACTTTCTGCATACATATTTTTTTACTTATTTACTTCTTCAGTGTGTCCTTGTTATTGAAGTAAGGGTAATTTGTACGGCGTCCATCACAGGTACCAGTTAAAGGAATTATGTTGAGAAAAGAACAAAACAATGAAATTATTATTTTATTACACGTACAAATGCACAGAACACGCGTTTTGAGTTAATAGGAACCTCAGCTCTTTGCATTAGGCAAGTAACATTATAAATTAAAGAGTCGTAAGCGTGAAATAAAAGTAATTAGGTGTGTAAGAAAATCTCTTTAGGGCATAATTAATTCATACCAATCTCATACACTACATGCATTTTCCCTCATTAATTATTGCCGCTAGAAACCACAATTATGGCAGGACTGTTCACTTCATTTGTTTACAATACAAAATGGAGAACAGACATTAGGTCAGTCAGACTCTCCAACTTTCGTATCTTCTACCTTGACTTATTTTACGTATTAGCTCCAGTCGATGGTTTAGAGTCAAGCCGAAACATTGAGTAGGAACTTCCTGCCAAAATGAACAGAATTGTTTACGTAAGAATTAATACCTGAACGGAAGTTTCTTCAGCCGCGAACACTAATTCCATCTCGCGGTTCAGATTCAAATTACGTGCAGGGAAAAAGATCCTTAAGGAACTTTTTTTTTTTCACACGGGGGGTGATCCAAATAGACTTCCACCATTTCAGTTATTCATTGTTCCCAGCTGGAAGTCTCTGTAAACTTGAAATTGGATTTTATTGTCGTAGTGACCTAGGAGAATCCGTATAAATGCCCTTGTTGATATTAGCACCAGACTGTTGTGCACTATTGCTTATTGTTAAAAGGATGAACAACGTATATACGCGTAATATCACTTACTACTACATAGGTTTCACTTTCAATAAGATTATCCTGATTTTTGTGAAACTTAATATAGGAAGGGTGTCGGGAGAAAACACGAAATGCCACAAAACAGGTTTATTGAGAAAATCAAGTTTAAACCCTTCAACGCTTACTGTTTAAACGACTCAACAAAAATGTAGTATTGTCTCTTGTCGTCATTTATGAGTTTTTCTTCTTTCTTTGATTCTTTCGTAGTTCCAATTTTCTTCTCCAACAGCGATACAGCACAAAATCGCATGAAATGGTCATTCCCGATTTTCCCCCGACACCCTTCATATGTAGATTCCGAAGGACGATGAGTTTCCTTTTTGAAGTCAAAACTTGTGAATTCCAAAATTCAATATAATGACAGTCTTAAAACATCTACATTTTGAAAAATCATCGCAATGTTAGGCTGCCGTCATCTTAAAATTTTCGGAATTGAAATCGCAATTTTGGATAACGGAATTCAAACGTATTGACTTCAGGTTTAAAGTAATTCCCTTTAAAACTACCAGATACGAAACGTAAGGATATACACAGGTCTTCACTGTTCAACTTTTCAACAATAGGCAGTAATGGATGACAGTCGTGTTTTAATTTCAGCCATGTATACTTAAAGTGATTGTCCTAGAGACACTACGACAGTGAAGTCCTGTTTCGTGTTTATGGATCACCTGTAGAAATCATTGTAGCTTATTTAACTCCCTAAGTGAATTTTCCCGAAGTTGAGACCTAGTTAAATTGCTTTCTCGGACCCGAGAACGGTAGATTGACAATATTTCACAAGAATACTGACGCCCTATTTTTCAGATAAAGTCCATAAATACTCCAGAATTGTACGTTTAGCAGTATTTGATACAGTCTGTCCGCTTTTGTTGACTAGTTTTCCCAGTTTGAAATATTTATGGGTTAACTTGTTATTTGGCTGAATCCCTCATGTAATTTGTTACTCAGTATAAAATATTTAAATGAATTTAGTTTTCAGATTGTAGTGGTTAATTTCTTTCTTTTTTTCTCTCGATAGAGAATTACAAAAAGTATTATCTGAAGAAAGGCGAAGTAAAGAGCGCTTAGATGCGCAAGTTGAAGAGTTGAGATCGAAGTTGGCGCACTCGGAGACGCAGAATGTTCACACAGAACAGATTGAGAAGAAAGTCCGAGATCTGATGAATGAGTTGGAAGTCACGCGGAAGAAACTGAAACGAGCAGAAGCGAAAGCAAAAGAAACACCGCCTTTATTACTCGACTTGCAAGAGGAGATGGAAAATATGAAAACCCAGCATCAGTTTGCTATTCAGGAGGTACGTAAGAGCCAGTGGATTAGTTAAATATGTAAATTGTGTGTCAAAAAGAAGAAAAAAAAACTGTAATAGGCATTCTTTCACGTGTAGTCGGGCATGAGCTGACCGAAAA
>JAGDQP010030702.1:0-22434 GCA_022664845.1 Lepisma saccharinum | reverse complement strand
TTCCGGCATCTTCTAAGCTAAGCTGGGAAGCCAGATTTTTTTTTTAAATCTATATAATGTCACTTTCGATAGCTGGTAGAACTTAAATATCAAGTTAAAGCTGTCCGAAAACTAGATATAATTTTTATGCACATTTTAATGACATACGTCTTGTTTCAATGATATTTATTTGAAAATTGCCGACTACTAGTGTATGTCAGACGACCGGTGCCTTACCCTATTTTCAATTTTATAACTTTCTTTGTAAATTTATGCAGGTAAACCGTTGGTTGTATAAATTACATCATTAGTATTTTGTGTATGTAATATTATGTAAAGTTGCGATGTATAATATTTTTAAATGTATCTCTATTTTTTATAAGTTATGTGGCTTTAGTTATCAACATTATATTGTTTTATTTAACAAATAAAAACGGGGATGGCATCTTTAACATAGGCCTTGACCGACAGCTTCCCGAATCCTTTTTACTTCCCTATCCTGGCCTGAGCCTTAGAAGCCTAAAGGCCATAAATAAAATTCATTTTTTTAACAAAAATAATATTTATCAAGAACGTTTTATATAAGTGATTTTTATATTAAATTATACCATAAAACTGACCAATTTAATTAGGAATTTCTTGTAACTTACGTGTTGAACTTAACTAAGGAGAACTCTAATGCGAATTCTCTATTGTTTTCTTCATAAAAGAGTGCGTGGCACATACAAATGATATAATACCAGGCAGTGCACGGCTCGCTGTTTCATTCCTGCCAAACAAACAGAGAAACAGTTCAATGTTCAATTTGCGCCACGGGAATTAAAACCCGCGTAGACGGTGGCGCCAGTTCTGCCTCTAGTGGAATTTTATAACTGTATGGTTAGGACGCTAAGCCAGTGACTCGAAGGTTCCAGCTTCGAATTCCGGATGGGGCATAAATGTTTTTGATTGTGGATTTTAACTAGAAAGTGACAGGCAGAAGTAAAATGTTATTAGAATGGCTCATACAAAATAAAGGTTACTAAAGTTTCACCGGGAATCTTTCTTGAGACCTCCTAATTACAAGGCAAACAAGCTAACGAATGTTCTGCCTCATTCGTACTGTGATTCATTCAAATTAAGATATTAGCATTGAAAATTTAGTAATATTACTTGGTGCAATGATGAAAGTATGAAGTTCGGTCTAAAATTTGAGAACCCCTGCACTAAAAACACGGTGTAAATAGTCAGCTATCAACCATTAACCAATGTCATACGTTGCATGGCATTTTAGCGGTCTACTTGTAGGAAGCTGATTCTGAAATCCTAATCATCTTTCTTCCAGTTATCACTTAACACATGCCTTTACTGATAGGGAACTGACGTACAGTACTTTTCCAAATTGAATAAAATATTGATCAAATTAAAAATTTAGAAGAGTCGATGCTTGTAAAAGTATTTACATTAACATGGGGCTCGTATATTTACATTAGCGTGGCGACTGCCTGCTGTAGCTATGCATTAGAACGGCCCTGACTCTGTGCTAACTATTTACATAGGTAACTTAGTTACTTTTGGCAGGACCACCTGAACGATTGGAGGCCCTGAGCTGCAGACCCTTTAGTCATCTTAATTCGACTCTGTTCCTGAGTTGAAAGTTGTCGACAGACATATATAGCGGTAGTATAGGGCTTCCCAGCACTTGTTGCTGCAGTCTAAAAGTGGTATAAATTTTCATATAGGAACTTCTTAGTTTATGCAGAGATTTAAATATTTCGCTTCTACCGTGATTACAGCTATGTAGTTACCCATTCTACACTTCACTCAATTCTGTGAAATCTGACTTCCTTAGCCGGCTGCATCAGATTCATCAATGATTTCCATCAACATCATTGAATAATTTTATGGCTAGAGTGATGCTACTACTTTTTATAAACTAAGGACTTTACATTTGAAAGGTACTAATTAATCTTCTCGTTTGAAGAAGTCATTAATGCTCTGCAACTCTCTGACGTTTGCTAAGCTTTTAATTTGGTTGATTTTTATAAAGAATTTTCTCCCCATAAGAAAAACTATATGATGTGAACTCAAAATAAACAATTGTTTCCTCTAAACTTAATTTAAATTCTATTCCAAATTCCAAATATATACGTTGATATCTTGTGTTCAGAGTATTCCTGATTTAACCCCATTTGCTTAGACAATGATTTCGATTCTTAAAACAAATGGAAAAATGACAGGAATAAATCAGCAATTCTGTTAACATAAAAAAACTCTTTAAGTTTCACTTAATTTTGTTCATAGCTGTCAGACATCTCATGACCTGATTAAGGGAGATGCAGCATTACTCGGAAAGGCCAAAAGGGAAGTAAAATATTATGGGTTTTAATGTTAAAAAAGTAAAATATCTCATGTATACAAATTTAAATATATAGTAGTTTGTTATTTATCATAATTTTACGCGTATGCTTAAAATTCAATAATAGCCTACACTTCTGAGTGTTTCCTTGAGTTTTTTTCTATCTTTATTTTCTTGGTGTTGTGAAAATTGCATAGCCATCAGGATGATGACATTTCTTTAGTTGGCTGTCATGCTCTATCCCGTATGGACACAGTAGAAATCTGGCAACCCTACATATCACTTTCTGCATATGACTAATCAATTACCATTGTCAGGAACTTTTTGGCGTCGTATTATTGTACCGGATATAATACAATACTGCAGATTTTCATTGGCGATATTAAATAGACGCGTTCACTTCTAGACGGTGTGCAGGAATTATGAAACAGAGAAAATATATTTTTTCGAAAATCGTTTCGGATAAACGAGGTTCTAGTGTATATGATTTAATCTCTTATTTCTCTTCAGATTATAAATACCACTAGTAAAGTTCCAAACGTATTTCTCCAGTAAATTTTAGAAATACGGTTGATCACATCTAAAGTTAACCCTCATTCTGTATTATCAAACTGTACAAGTTATTGCCTTGTACTCTGTTACGGAAAAGACATTTTGTTTGAGCATTGCATTCTATTTCCTTTAGGCATGTATGACTCGCCACATGTGTATTTTATTTTATGGCTTTTGACCCATACATTGCCTTGCAAATAATTCACGCAAACACGATGTCATTTCCTGTTTGTTCGTTACCAGAGGCGCCCACGCCATATAGGCAGGTCATGCAATTGCATGACCTGATTTGGGGTGGGTGGGTCTGTAGAGCGGGGGTCAGGTTGCAGGAGGAGAAGATAAAAGAAGAAAGAATAAGAGAAGAGAAGAGAAGAGAAGAGAAGAGAAGAGAAGAGAAGAGAAGAGAAGAGAAGAGAAGAGAAGAGAAGAGAAGAGAAGAGAAGAGAAGAGGAAAGAAAATATATACAACGTCTATACTCTACGAAATGGGAAGGGTACTGTCTTCACGTATAAGCAATTGATGCCATACCTTTCAACTTCCTTGACTCGCAGGGCACTCCGGAAGCACATAAAGAATTGGTATTGCAGGATTCGAAATGCGTTGGTCGAAGATTGTAGGATGCCAGTACTTACGAAACAAAGGAGACTTGATAACTGAGAGTAACTGGTTTTGTAATTTTGCAGTATTTAATGCAACGTTACATAGTAATTTTAAAAATGAAGGTGCAAGGTATATTAAGGAGGAAAATGTTATCTGGGAAACATCATTCCTTCACATCGCTGTCAATGCAGAATCCAGCAACAAAGCTACCATTCTACTCAGAGTAGTTAAAATGCAACGTATAAAAGAACATAGGAAGAAAAGGTAGAACATGGTTCTTAAGGGATAAGGTAAAAAAGAAAACATTAAATATGCCTGTAATGTCATATTAAGAAAATTAGTTTAAACACTGAGATTTTTAAACATTTGGAAACAGGGATTTATTTTTAATGAGCCAATTTCTCATGTTGCTCCTAGAACTTGTCTGAAGTAAGGGAAACGTGAAAAATCTGTAAGAAAATAACGTTAACACATAGATAATTACTCTTTTGATCCAAAATTATGCTTTTACAAATCCCAAAACAACGCGAGCATCGCCAATTTGAAGTATTCAATTAATTTAAGCATATAACGCAAAATTTTCCATTAAGTTAAAAAGTTTTTCGTCGGATTAAACAACTCAAGCATATGCCCACTTTTATGCATGCGTTTTTCGTCACGCAATTTACAATGGCAATAATATTCATTTCATAAATCGACGTAAACAAATGGGTCAAGTTACAACTTTTCCAAACGTGTGATTTTTCTGCCGTCAGTTTTGTAGATATCAATTCTGCCAACAACTCTTTGTGCAGGTTGAAATGTGGTCTTTGTTCATGTAAGGTTGAAATGATCTTCTTCCTCATTTTGTAGACAAAGATAAAGAAACTTTTTCTTCTATTTATCAGTAGCATTAGATTCCGGTGCAGTAAAGTTCAAGCTATATAAAATTTGGTTCAAGACAAAAGATCCCCGACTTCTTTAGGAAAAATATTTGTAATCTTAGGTTAGTCTAAAATATAAGAATAAAGATTAGTTTTAGATAAGAGAAGGCAAACAAATCCTGATTTTTTATTTCTGCATTTAAAAATCTGGAATCTACAAATTTTTACAATGTATTCCTAATCTTTTCAAACTATTCCAGTTTTTAAAATCAGGGAATATTCACATCTGAAACTCAAATATAAAAAAAGAAAAAATCGAATTTCGCCGTCCCTAGTTTAAATAATTGTGGGCAGATAGGAAAAACATTTGAGATATTTAAGTGTCTTATTATTAACGCCTGTTTTATGGATTCCTTTTGCATTACACATTTCAATCCACTGTCTACATCTTAAAAGTTTTGTTTTGGTACCCTTCTGATAATGAATCCCAAATTATTTTATTTTTCCTAATCTCATCTATAAATCCTCAAAATATTTGATCTTTTCGGCAAAATGAAAGACAGAAAAATATTTCTGTTCGACAGAAACCTCAACGAAACTGCACGCAAGATCAACAAAGTGGAAGGCAGAAAAGTCTTATGTTTTGAAATATAATGTTGACCAACTTTTTGTCGATGACACTATGTAGGACACGACGGCATGGCTTTCAAAATGACACTGGCCGAAAGTTGGGCGATAATGCATAAAATGATTGATTCGTTTAGGATCATTTACGGAATGACTCTTGTGGTCATTTTAAATCGCGCGAGGAAAATAACATTTTCGTGAAAGTGGTCTTATTCTTGCATTTGTTATATTTCTTGAAAAAAAAAAGTTTAAATTAGCCTGACATTTTTGGTATATGCTTAAACATTTTTATTGTTAACATTTGGCGAAATTTGCTTTATTTAACAATTTGAAAGACCATACGTTCTTCCCAAAAGACCGTTAATTCTGTTTTCTTTAATTATTTTAATCTTTCCGATGTTATCTGGACTGCGATTTTTTTCTGTCTCTACCATCACTTTGAAGACATTAGAAGATATTGCCTAGTAAATTTTTATTCACACTAGTGATTCTGAGATCTCAGAGAAACTAGTACAGTAACTTAACCAAAATCTGAGAAGTAGCGGTTATTGTTATAATTATTATTATATGTTTTTTTTACTGAATCGAATCGATACGTTCGGAAGAACGTTTTATATGGAGGTTGTGTCTGTCGCGTCTTTCAACTCTTAAATCACTGGGCGGATTTCAGTCCAAATGTATATGTATTGTGATCTACTCAAAAAAGTTACCCGAAAACTTTGAGAGTTAATCATCTTGGACACTTTATATCCGTACTTTACTGAAGGCTTGAAATAATTTATTCCAATCATCTCTTACACCACTGACTGGACAAATTTCATATTGTATCTACAGAAAATCTTATCGTAAAATTTTGAGTGTGAAACATCTAGGGGAAAAAATGTCTTTTCTTATTGAAGGCTCACATGCAGAGCCGCAGGCAGGATTTCTCCCTCATCCTCCCGTTAATTCACACACTGGAAATACTATATTGTAAGCAGGGACGGCGCTACAGGGGGGACAGGGGGGCTGAAACCCTGAAAATCTTCCTTAGCCCCCCTGTAGCCCTCTAGTTTGATTAATACAATATAATGTATTTAGTTCACAGTTTGTAAACATGATTAAGTGTTAGACCTGTAACTTGTAAGAATAATAAAATCTCAACATAACTAATATCAACACAGCATCTGAGGCGATTAATATGCTTCTTGGGTAATCAAATTCCCTGACTGAACCATCTCTGATAAAAGTCACTACAAAAACATTTTTCCTGAAGAATAGTGTATATTGTTTCGTTTGTCAGTTTTTTCGGTGGGAACTCAAACGTTTCGGTTAACTCAAACAAGTTAACTGTGTTTTACGGAAAAGGATTTAATTATTGGAAGAAGGCAGTAGAAAAACATACTGCAGCAAGACGAAAGCAGCAGTCACCGAAATAACATGGGAAATGGGCGAACTATACACACTCATGAAGAGTCGTAACCAAGAGACACCAATTTCGAGCAAGATAAGTGATGCTAACAGAACAATAATAGCGAAAAATATATAGTATGTGTCAACTGAAGCTGAAATTTTACTGTTGATGGCGTGTCGAAACATCTCCTTGCGAGGTTCCGTTGAAAATGAAAGCAGTAACAACAAAGAAAATTTTAGAATTTACGACTAGGCATGATAAGCGAATCAGCGAAAAAATTTCAATTTGGCCTAAAAATGCAAACTATACACACTACTCAATTCAAGATGAATTGTTGGTCATTGTGAGTAAAATGGTGCTTCAAATAATATCGAAAGAAGTACATGCTGCTGTTTATTTGCGATTCTGGTTGATGAAACCAGAGACATTGCTAAGCAGAAACAGTTATCGGTGGTAATCCGTTATTATTACAATAATTCAATATATGAACGTTTTCTTGGGTACTATCCTTGTTCATCACTACCTGCTAATTCATTTTATCTGAACATAAATAAGGTATAGGCATAATGTGACATAGATGTGAATAGTTGTGTAGCACAAACGTATGATGGTGCTTCGGTAATGAGTGGACATCTTTTAGGTGTACAAGCACTTCTCAAGAAAGATGTTACTCAGTCAATTTACGTGCATTGTTACAACAGCCGCCTTAATTTGGTAATTGTTGATGTGTGCCTTGGTGTCGAAGAAGTTCAAATCTTTTTCTCATTACTACAACAGTTGTAGCTTTTCATGTCACGTTCTAATGTTAACCCTGTGTTTATGAAAGTGTAAAAAGAGAACAATTATAAAAAACTTGAATTGAAACCAATTTGTGACGTGAGATGGGTTTGCCAAATTGCGTCATGTTAAGCCGTGAAAACTGCATTTCCTGCCATACTTTTGGCATTAAATCAAATTGATGCAACAGAAAAGTACTCCGAGAAATCATGTGAAGCTAAAGGGTAAAGGTATTCTCGATCGAATAGATTTCAGCTTCGTGATTTGCCTTCACCTCTTTTGCATTGGTTTAAAAGTTCTTAAAGTCATCTCCGAATACTTGCAGAAAAGTGACTGTGACGTTGTTGTAGCCCGTACGCTTGTTGATTCCTGAGTAGAAAGAGCAGAGGAATTACGAACAAACACAAGTAATTTTGAGCGTTTCATTGCAGAAGTAAAGTCATCCTCTGAGGAGAACAATATTGAAACGTTTAGTAATACCAAGAACATTCGAAAACTTCCAAAACGGTTTCAGGATTATATTGTAGAAAGTGTGTCAGCTGAAAACAATATTCCAATAATAACTGAAGAAGATGTATGAATTAAAATATAGTTTCCAGTGCTTGATCGTCTTATTTCCGAGTTGAAAGAAAGATTTACAAATATCAGCACTATATTAGTTGGAGTAAGTTGTTTGAACCCACAGAGTGAACATTTTCTTAAATAGGAAAAGTTGCAAGTTTTCGGTCGTCACTGCAATTGTGACTTAGATGGTTTACAATCAGAACTGAAACATGTCCCAAAAGTCGTCAGATGCTATGAGGCAGAAAAGAATGTAAAAATAAAAAGTATTTGACAGTTTCTTTCTACGCTGGAGAATTTCAAAATTGCTTTTCACGAACTGTTATTGCAATGTGCATACCCCCATCAACAGCTGGATGTGAACGAACATTTTCTACTTTGCGCCAAGTAAAAGATTATCTTCGTAATAAAATTGGCTCTGATAGGCTAAACTAGGCTGATAGGCTCTGATAGGAATCTGTACTTTCAATTGAGAAGAAATTTGCTAAGTCTCTAGACAAAACTAAAGTTGCAGATAAGTTTTTAAGTGCAAACAAAAAGAGACTTATTCAATTATAGATGTAGTGTTTACGCAAAGCTCATGCTGTAGGTATTAAGTACACAAGTTTACTTAAAAACTAGACATTCATTATATGTATATATATTCATTTATTAGATATTATAGGCATTATAGATATTATGGGTTTAGGTATTATAGACATTTTTATCTCAGAAAACTGAATAGAATTCTTTTATATCGGAGGTACCAAGTAACGAGTAAAGTAGTGAGAATTCATTCTATAAATCGAAACTTTATTGCATAACGCTGCAATTGAATTTTATTCTACAAGAGAAATAGAGAATTTTGTAAAAATGTGTTTTCACTTTAGGAGTTAAATTTGTTTAAAAACGTTATTTTAATTTTTGCAAATTTGCTAATATTATCATATTTAAAAGGCATATTTATATGAAAAATATTTAATATTTATGTAAAATATAAATATAAATATTTTTTAAAAAAAGGAAACACAGTAGTTTGACACGAAGTCCAACCAAAATATTTCTGAACATGGCGCATACTAACATTACTTTTACATAGCAATTTTGATCCGAACTTAAATTTGAAGAATACACATATATATATATGTATATGTTTGTTTATTAATCAGCCCCCACCCAAAGTTTTTCAAATAAAATGCTGTAGCCGCCCCGGATATTTTGTCCTGGTGCCGTCCCTGATTGTAAGATGTTTCAATATTCTAATCGAGTAGCCTACATAGCAGAAAGATAGAGCAATGTAGTATATGTATAAATTACTCATTTAAACAAGTATAAGTTTTCTTAAGTGAAATAGTTTTGTTTGCTCGTTAGATTTTTAATGGGTTACTCAAACACAAGTATAAAGGCCGCTTTAGACGACAGCATTTGTGCTACGATGAATCTTACGATTAGCAGTAGTGCCAGAGTGTGAAAGCAAGAATGCTACAATAGGGCAAGATGCTATGGTATAAATCCATAGCTTTTTTCTTTTTACCCTGGGAAACTGCTTTCGCTAAGATTTATCGTACGAGAAATTTTATCGTCTAAAGCGGCCTTAACTGTGTGCTACTTAAAAATAGCCAAGAATTGATCTTGAGTCACGATAGATGGCAGCAAAACCGTTGTACTTTTGGTTAAGTGAACTTTGTAGTTAGGTTTAATTTTGAAGATTTGAAATTTATTGTGTTCATACGAATTAATTATTTACAACTAGCTGCTTGTTTGCTTGTTGATTCAACTATGTATTACACTCTAAAGCTACTATAAAGTTTAGTGTTTCACGGTGATTATTGCGAATAGTGTGTTTAATTTGGAAATTCACTTCCTGATCTGTGAAATTTCTTAGAGTATAATGTTATAACGGTGAAGTGGAATTTTGTGATTCAGGCCTGTGATTTGCAAGTGTATGCGGGAAGTTAATAAGTGTGATCAGTGCGTGAAAAGAACATGGACGCGAAGTTATCAAAACTACGCATTTGCGGCCGGCAATGGAATAAATCAGACAGTTATGCTTATTGGGTGAAACACACGCAAGCTTGTTTGCGAAAGAAGCTACAACATACGCCCCGTTTGGATACATTCTTCATGCCGAAAAGGAGCAAACCAGACCACAAAGAGGTAATTTCGAAACGTAGTTTTAGGTTTAAATAGATGCATGCTGCCAGATGGAGGGACATTTTCTTCGGCGTAGGGAACAAGTGCTCACATTTTGAACAGACGAGAAAGCAGTGCTTTTCTTTCGTTTAAAACATCTTAAAATGTAAGGAATTTTTTATTGAGTATATTTCTACTTTCAATTGCCAACATCAAGTTGCATGTAAACAAGCGTCAAACTGTACGCGGACGGCGGACGTGAAGTATCCTTTGTCAGTTAGCGACAGTATTGTTGATTGTTGTAGGGTCCAAAACAGACGTGGCAGTCGGAAAGTAGTAACTATAGGCTGAGAGCAGCGAGCAGTTTGCGAATCTAACTTGCAGTTTGATTGATAATTTGAACTTGTTTTTATTTCTTAGATTTTTTCAGAAAAATAAAGGATTCTTCTTATTAAAAACGAAAAATTCATTTAATTTTCAACTTTGTTTTAGTAAGGACGGTGGGAACAAGTGTCTTTCGTCAAAGGGAAATGGATTGTTTACAGCATCATCTTAATGAAGAAAAAATGAAGGGATCAAAATAATTAGAACAGGGTGTAGGTTATAGAGTAGCAATCAGGTTGTTTTATTCCTTCCTACCCTCTCTCCACTCTTATATTCCGTTGTATATAAAAGTTGCGAATTTCATGGAATTTCATTTCCCCTCCTACTTGTTAGACCCTTAACTAATTTATTCTATTGGATGACATAAACAATGAGGGCAATTTAAGTAGAATTGCAGCTTGAGCAAGTTGTACAATAAAACAGAAATAGTTGCACATCATATCACTATACATTAAATTATAGATTACTGAGATTTCTTTCTCGGTGGGTGGGGTTGGGATGCAGTTCCAAAGTTGGTGGACACTTTTTGCAAAATTTACAGGAGGAATGTGATATTTGTACGACTTAGAAACATAAGATGACCATTAACCCTTAAATAACAAGGCTTGCTTGTGGTACAAATTTGACAAGGCTGTGCTGTGTCATATATGACGCCTACTGCTACATATACAAAAATACTTAAATACAAATTTATATATACAAAAATTTGGCATGCGAATATATATATATATATATATATATCTCCTGCGTAGCCTAGTCGGTAGCGCGCTCGACTTCAGTGCGCGCGACCCGGGTTCGATTCCCGGTGGGGGCTCAAAAATGTCGGTGTTGACCCAGCATCGTGAGGACAATTGGGGAGCTGCTGTGAATAAAATACAGTGGCGATCACAGTGAGAGCTTCGGCTCTCCTCTCCCAACCCGTCTGGTCAGCGTGGGAATAGTAGACCAACTCCTCCCTTTGGGGAGAGGCCTCATCCACTAGTGGATTGAATATGGCTGTGATTTATTATATATATATATCATAAAATACACGTACTTAGATATTTAGCGCGATAATAAAAGTAAAATAAAAATGAAAGTACCTACAAAACTTGTTCTTTCTTTGGTCTGGAAATGCAAGCAACTATCACAAAAGTATAATGCAAATTGAAAACGTATAAACATATATTTTTATTGCTAATTTAATAATATAAGATAAAATGAATTTTATGGGCCTAAACAGCACTATGGCTTACGCCCGTCCGATACGGGGGAAGCCTCTTTTTCACGTATAATCTTAGCTGTTATTTGGATAAAATACGAAAATTAAATCATATAAAAACTGAAGATGTAAAAGGTCTTCAGAAATGTAAAGCACTGGTGTAAATGGCCAAAAGAACGAGGAAGAAAACTAAAGATATATAGAGTGTTTAGCATAACAATTTAAAAATCGTGCAGGCTGTAAATGGGCCTTCACAAAATAAAACAATAATACTACATAAAACTTCTAAGGGACATAATCATCTCAAATAGACGGAGATAAACCTGTCTCACAAACATACATAAAAACTCTCCGTAACATACCTGGTTCAGCCTTTAACAATGACGGCATGTCATGTCGTTGGGGATGTTATAAGGTTGTCTAAGATGATTAAATCCTGGACACTAAGAGAACGTGACGAATACTTAAAACTACATTGCAATTATTACAATGTGGCGGATCCGATCGTCACAACAAATATCCATGTGTCAGGCGACTGTGTCATATACGTAGGCGACATAAAAGTACTTCTTCACGCCTACTATCTCGGCAAGATGATTTCCGTGGTGGAGCAGTTACCTTAATTTGTTTCAATTTATTAACAGGAATGCCATCCCATTAACAGCAATGCTGCCATTTATTCCGTGTAACCTGTTCTGAAATGGTACAAGCTGAATATCAATGTTAGCTCCTAAAGAGGCCACACGAGCAGCCTCGTCTGCCAATTCATTACCATGGATACCAACATGACTTGGTATCCAGGAAAAGACAACCTCACCACCGACACAGCAGATGGCGTGTGTCTTACATACGATATCTTGCACGATTCGATGCTTGGAGTACATATTGTCGAGGCTTTGAACAAAACTGAGCTAATCTGTACAAACAAGGATGCGGTTGAAATCACGAACAAAACTAAAATCCAAAGCCTTTAAAAGAGCATATAGTTCAACAATAAAAATACTGGCTTTGAGATTAATACAAAATTGGTGGGCTTCCCAATTTATAACAAACGCACATCCCACTCATCTGATTCGGACAAGAGAGATAAACTTCGGGTACTGACTCTGCAGCTCACGAAAACGCTGCTGGAACTCTATCATAGATGTCTCCGATTTCTTTAAAGTTGACGAAGATATATCTGTCCGCGGACGAACAAGTGTCCACGCAGGACGGAGACTAAAACGGACACGAAAGACAGTTGGACGATCTGCATCCAGATTCACCAACAGCTTAGATGCTCGAATGCCAAGTGTTCGGGTAGCGTGACCACGGCGTTCATAAAATTCCCGCTGTACCGGGTTCATTACGATATTATGTACTGGATGTCCAACTAAAGATGATATCTTGGAAAAGTAACTCAGCACATGGTACATCCGGTGAAGCTCGAGCGGTGGCTCGGCGGCATCGACACAAAGACTGGTGGCAGGGCTTGTGCGATACGAGCCAGTGGAGAGTCCGTAAGGCTGAAAATCGTGCAGAGGAATAAGCGTGACAACTATAATTAAGCTTGGATAGAATTAGTGCGCGATAAAGGCGCAACAATGTTGTACGCTCAGTACCCCAAGTGGGATGACTTAAAACACGTAACAAATTCAGAGCTCTGGTACAGGAAACTTTAATTTGGTGAAGGTGACTGCGCCAACTTAACTTCGTATCAAATATTAGACCAAGGTATCGTACCTCCTATTTTCTCACCTTCAAATGGGTAAATATACGTATTTATGGTGAGAATTTCTGATCTCAGATCCATTATGGTTATAGTAGAATATTACATTTTCCCATAAGAATTTACTTTGTTGCAATAATTCATTTTATCTAAGAAATTTCAATCAAGTTATAAATGTAATTAATTAGCTATGCTTATAAGATTCTGAAATGAGTCTTTCTAAATTTCTTTTTCTGTAACGTAAAAGAGTCATATTTTAAAACAACCACGTATTTCAAAAAGCATTACCTTATCTATGTCTGTTATATAAAAATATATTATTTCATACGACTGATTTCTACTTTGTATTTTTGCAAGGAGAATTTTGTTAAGATAGATATTTTTTGACATATTAAGATTTCGGTCAAAACAGTTCCTTAGAGATTTGTTTTGCTCTCGCGAAAAGTCACATTAGGGCGTTGTAGTCGGTTGATCACGGTAAAGAGGAAGATAAGTAAGGTATATGCAAAAGAAGAATAGCAGCGAGAAGATAGCGAAGTCTACGGCGGTCAAGATGACCATCACCACCGAGCATCTCGCAAATCCGTATGCCCTTGATAAGATCTTGTTTTCAAAGCTTACGAGGGAACAATGCTTAACACGATATGAAAATGGCTTCACTGACCTCACTATCAAGTTTACTGACTCAGAGTGAAGCCACGCAATAGAACTTTAGTAAGCCTGCCAATTTCGAATTGCAAAATATAGGAGTGGCGGAACCTCATACAAGAAATTAAAAATGCTGCGTAGACAGCTGTAACTTAAGGTGTAAGCACGAAAACAAAAGAGGATAAGGTACTAAAAATATTGAAGAGTAACAGCTCAGAATTGAAAACGCCAAGCGTATAAAATATTATGAAAATCCTTCACCCCTCATTAGACCGCTTAACAGTTCAAAAGAGGACATTGAGGGTTTAATAGAGAAAACTGCAACATTCAATAGAACACTTGAACCCAACGAAAACCAAAGCCACGTGGAAAATGTTTCCAATTGGATATCAAAAAGAGTACTGTTCATACAAGATTGATCAAATCTTTGAACAACAGCCAAAGATTGGACAGAAAAAAATGCGTTCTAATATCTTTTTTACCTGCAACAGCAACAGCCACCCTACAGAAAATAGCTGGCCAGAATTTCGACCACTTATGATAAGATGTCGAAACTGAAGAACAAATTGAAAGTCAGCACAGAAAAACTCATCAAGCTCTGATGCGCTTCAAGACATGAGAAGAAAGCTGTCTTCTTTATATTGTTGAACCAAAGTACCTCAACAAGAATAAATTATTATAGTAGAGAGTATGCAACACAGTGGTGTCAGCATCGAATATATTAAAATGATGCTTTCTGCATCAGCGGTAACCCATTACATCCTACTCCGGATTCTGATTCTAGTTCTGGTCCCCCTACGGCGATATAATTTACTCATAACCAAAACAGGCTTTCTAAAAGAAACGGTGGTGTTATAACTCAAATTTCCTCATTTTTAAATTGCAAATAAAGAAGAATAATGATAGCAATGTACAAAATAGCTGTACAATATGTATGTCCTTTCGCCACCTGCAACGACAATAAATGCATGTTTGTTACTCTCGCAAAAATACGTTTTTAAGATCTAGAATGATGTGGAAAGTTTCGGTCCGCTTCATTTACCTCAATTTATACGAAATATTTGGGCATTGATGAAGGCTGAAAGGAATATAACTTTTTTCAGATTTGTCTTGAGCACTATCCTATGAGTAGCAAACATATCAATTACGTTTTCGTAGTCAATGAAGATGTCCCATTTGCTAGCGATGACAAACTAACCCTCTAATCGCTCACCTTTTATCGTATATGTCAAATCAATTTCAGATTATAAAATTACCTCTCAGTGGACACACTCGTTACTGGCAATAGTAATCACCAAAACATAATGCAGGTTTGGGAACACAGTGCTAAGTTATTTTTTTAGCTTGCCACGTATTTTGACAATTCTTGAGCAGGCTGCCAACTCTGGAAGATTTAGATTTTCTCAAATACTCGACAAGATGAGACCATCAATATGAGAGTTACACTCTTTCCCCTGTCCACTTCCAAATCTACATTCAAGTTTTTTTTTCGCTGTGAAGATAGGTAGGTCAACTATTTTTTCGTACTGTTAGAAACCAGAAGAAAAAGTATTGATCTACCTAGCCAACATTCACAGAAAAAAAAAGTCGATTGTATATTTGGACATGGATGGAGACGAGTCGTCTAATTCTCATGTTAATGTCCCATCACATAACATTTAGGGAAATGTAAACCTTTCATTGTTGGTTGTCTTTCCAAGAGTTGCCAAAATATTTTGTTAGTTAAAACTGAAAACTCTTTTCCTAAACCTGAATTATCTTCTGAAGTTTTCTGTCGCTTGCCAATAACGAATGTATCCACTGAGAGGTCACTTTCTAAGTTGAAACTGATTTGATATCTGCAGTGGGAATAGGAGGGACCGAATAGACGATTTGCCAATAATTGCCAGCGAATAGGGACATCTCCATTGATTATGAAAAAAGTGTTTGACATGTTTGCTCCTTAAAGGATATTGATTACGACAAAACTGATTCTTTAGTGACACGGATGTGTGAAATGCTACAAATGTTGAGTACTCCTAAAATCCACATTTGCTACATATCTAACTGGTCGACGTGGTGTGTCATACAGCGCCAATTCAGTCTGGTATCCACTCACATTTTTATTTTCCCTTTACTAAGAAAAGTGTTAGTGTTACAAACTATGATGTACGCTTAGACGCGGCGAATGCACCAATCATTGTACCTCTAGCTATTCTAGATTCATTATTTTTTGTTAGTTTCTGCTCTGAATAAATTTTGTGACCCTTAAAAATAAATATGTTTCCTTTCTAAAATTAAATATACCTATGAAATGCAGCATTTCAAAATACACTGTCTTTTCTTGGGGTGGGTCAACCTAAAGGGGGGTGGGTCATGCTGAGATGAGGCTTGCATGACCTTTTTCGAAATGAATAGGCGCCACTGTTCGTTACATATATCCTTTCGTATTTTTTAACATCTTGCACAATGTGCATTTATGCTCCGTTGTGACTTGTGTTTTTGGTAATCACACGGGTAACAATGATTTTCTGTAATTGCAAAGTTGGAAGAAGTGTTTGGAGCCGTGTTATATTGCCAGTTTTCCATATGTATTTATAGCATTGAAATAACACACATACGAAACATGCCTATATCCTGATTCAGAAGGTTAATTTATAATTTTTCACAGCTATATCTTACGAGCTATTCGTATTACATGAGCTTGTTAAACACATACTGGTAACATATCTTGATTCTTAAAACACCGGCGCACATTCTTTTGTTGCCGTTATTGTCTTGCCTTGATAACACCGCAGACTGTTAATTCTTTAGTTATGCGCTGTATGTTGACGACAATCAGAGATACTGACGCACTTCCTGGACTTTTACTGAGACGATCTTGTCTTTATATTTGGCATTTTTGGACGATTTTCCCTTTGGATGCTTTTCCATTTGGATGCTTTTCCCTTTGGACGATTTTCCTTTGGATGATTTTCCTTTGGATGCTTTTCCCTTTGGATGCTTTTCCCTTGGACGGTTTTCCCTTTGGATGATTTTCCTTTTGGACGTTTTTCCCGTTCCGTTCACATGAATAATTAATTAGAAATTAATTTTTATCAGATTTGGACGATTTTCCCGTTGAAGTACGTTTGCAAATAATTTGGACGGTCTTCCCTTGGACGGTTTTCCCTTTGGATGCTTTTCCTTTGGACGGTTTTCCCTTTGGATGATTTTCCCTTGGACGGTTTTCCCTTGGACGATTTTACCTTTGGACGATTTGGACTCGCCCCGTCCTGGATGCCTATGAAATATGTTCTGGATACTTGTTTGAAATGTTTTTCTTTATTTTAATTAATACAATTTTACTGGTAACAAAAACAAGACAAATGAGGAGGACGATTAGGGGTAGGACATGAAAGAAAAAAAGACAAACTACACTTCAAACATAACAAAAATAGCAAATATAATAGCAAAAAAAAACAATAACAAGAGACTTGAGTATATGTTCCTGTTCTAATCATTTCCTATAGAAACCCTTTACAAGATAACTACTAATACTAGGTTGTAATAAGTTTTGTGTAACTAAATTTGGATATAATGGCTGTTATTATGAAATTTATTTAGAGGAACACAGCTTTTTATTTATTTATATTGTTATTTATATATAATTTTAATGTGAAGTAAAGCATTCCTACTTTGGATGGTGATGGTACCAATTTCCGGCATTTCGCCCGCTTGCGGCGCGACGGAGGCTCAGAGTACTCAATGCCCCCGCCGTGACAGATTTTCCGACCGCAGGCTTTGCGCCCGAGTAAGTTCCATGATTGATTAATTACTGATGAATTCTTATTCAAAACAATGTGATATGAATTTAAAATTGAAGTGATATTGAACATTAGTTTGAGAGTTCAGAAAATGGAAGAAGTGATAAAAAAAATTCAAGTGCCACCTGTGTGAATTCTTCTAAGTTGTTTGTGAATATTGATAAGAATCATTAGTAGGACGAAAAACCATAACTATGTGGATGACAAATAAGGAAAGTAAGAGAGTAGAAGAAAGGAAATTACAAAGATATATAATAGAAGCAGTTCGTTATGTAGTGTCCATCCATCATGTTTCCACCTAAAGAATTCTCTTTTTGTTGGTATTATGAGAATATCCAGATACCATGCATTCCTCTTCACCTGTATGAATTCTCATGTTTGAATTCTTGTGCTTTCCCTGTGTGAGATTTGATACGATGAAGATGTCTGGATTATATGCATTACTCTTCATCTGTATGAATTCTCGTGGTTCCCCTGTGTGAGATTAGTATGAATAATTGATGATAGCTTGTCCTTATACACAAACACTAAGGTTATCCACTAATATTCATCCTGTATAGTATCACATACTATTCACGACACACGCACGTAACATAAACACGCAGCCTCTCCTCCACACAGTCGTATCCGGATTCCGGATCTGCTGGATTCCAGCAGTCCATTCATTCCAACCTGGTGTTGGCTCTCCAACTCCAGTCTCACTCACACACTACAGTTCAAACACACTTCCAGCAGCTCATTGGCGGTTTCCCGGCACAGTAGTTCCTGATGCTTCTGGAACACAATCATCCCACAATCGGTCATCACTTACACATTCCTTCTAAAGTCGAGTTTATGTCTTTTAGTCGAGGTGTATTCAGTAATATTGTTTAGTATACTTAAGTAGTCGCCATTATGTAGTATTTCATGTATTGGAATTTGCCTAATAGAGCGTCTTTCCTCAATAAGGGTGTTTTGTTCCTGCAAGGGACACCAGAGGACCGCGTGCTCCGGAGTGTCAATTTCTCCACACTGGCAATTAGGGTCAGTTACTAATCCGAATTAGAACAATTTGTTCCTATAAGGCCCATGGCCCGTAAGAAAATGCACAAGGCCACGTGTTGGTTTTAGGTTCTTATTTTTCAGTCTCATTTGGATATTCGGGATGAAGTTTTAAGTCTTTGGCATTTTGATGTTGCTTGCCATTCCTGCTGCCATTTATCAATAATCACTTCCTGCAGTTCCGAGATATCCTCTACATGTCTACCGAGGAGCCTTTCCACTTCAAGGTTCTTCTTCTTCTTTAACCAATATTTTGCTGCTTTCCTTATAGCATCTAAACTGCTAGAAAGTGATGCCATAATAACTGTCATTGCCAGATGAGCGGTAATTCTATAGGTTCCACTAAGTCTAATTAATACATTCCTTTGGGCCCCGTTATAAGAATCAGCTAGTTTTTTATTTGCCAACAATCTGTGTGCCCACAAGCTTGCCTCATAATTAGCTGTTCCATTCATTAAAGAGTTCTGATAAACGCCAATTTGAGAAATATTCAATTTAAAGTTCCTCTGTGCAATCGAAATGTGCTTGTGTCTAATTTTTTGTACCTTTGTCCTTTGTGTTCTTATATGTTCATTAAAGTTTAAATTTTCATCAATTACACTGATATGCAATTTTTCAACTTTTTTGTCCACAGATTCCGAAAATGACCTTCAAAATGTCGTATCACGTCAGGTTATTTTCACAAATCACGAAAATGTCAAAATTGAAAAAAGCGTATTTTTGTCACCTTTAGACGCCGGCCAGGGAATTAACACCTTGATGTTGTCGTCCCTGGCGTCCCTCCTAACTTTTGCAGTGACATGAACGATCCCTTGTTGGAAAGCTACTAGAACGGGGAATGCAACGACGTATGTTTGGTACCCCTGGTCGTCCATTCGGAAAAGAAGAAGAAGAAAATAAAAAATGTGTTTAAAAATGTCATTTTTTTGAAATTCCGGCCACGCTGACAACACTGTTAGTAACCCTACGCTGGTAAACAAAAGTCATACGAGTGCCTCACATAGTCATACCAACCATATACAAAAATGACATGATCGACACCTTGTTGGAATTAATGTGTAAATAGAAACAAATATATCGCTGATTGTTACAACAGTAGTACCGAATCTTATCACGGCTAGAGTTACCACATTCACAAAAGCGGAAAATGATAGATTGCACATTAGTATGACTCATCAACCCCAACGCCCCCGCTTTCAAGAAGGTCCCAGGTGGCACCACTCCGGCTAGAACGTGCACTTGTCAGTAGAAGGTAGGTTCTGTTGCCAGGTGCATTGCTGTACCTATGTGTCCGGTCCGTAGTGTGTGAATTTGTCTGTGCAATGACTTCACGTGGTTGCGTCAACCATCCAGACTTATTTTGCTATATATGTGGCTGTTATACGACAGTAAAGCAAAGGCAAAATATTACGCCTTTCGTAAGAAATGCTTATTTGCAATACTTCGGGGTGAAACTAGGCGATCAGGACAAAGTGTGGGCTCCTCATAAAGTGTGTCGTGCATGTGTGGAGGGGTTGAGGAATTGGAAAAGTGGGAAACGTGAATCAATGCCGTTTGGTGTGCCCATGGTGTGGCGTGAACCACGAAATCACGGTGACGACTGCTACTTCTGCACAGTACAGATCGTGGGACATACCAAGACAAGCAAGGGTAACATTGTGTATCCGAATCTTGCATCTGCTATAAGACCAGTGCCCCATAGTGAATCCATACCTGTGCCATCCCCGTCCAACATCATCCCCCCAACCGAGACAGGATCAGACAGTGATATACATGATGAGACGTACCAACCAGACAGTGTGGCTGAAACCAGAGTGCCCTTGCCCTTGACACAGCATGAACTTAATGATTTGGTGCGTGATCTTAATTTACCTAAAGACGCAGCAGAATTGTTAGGATCGCGACTGCATGAAAAAAAATTATTATGGATTACGAATACGAGATTTTCCTGGTACAGACACCGAGAGGCAGAATTAGTTCCGCTGTTTGCAGAGGAAGGTGGTTTGGTATAATGTCGAGACATTTCGGCAGTCATGAAATTCTACAGCATCACTTACAATTCAGGAGAATGGAGGCTTTTCATACATTCCAGCAAATCCGGCTTAAAAGGTGTTTTATTACACAACACTAACGTCCATCCGTCTATTCCAATAGCACATTCAGTGACTATGAAAGAGACATACGAAAGGCTTCAATTTCTGCTGGCAAAGGTGCAGTACAAGCGTTATGAGTGGTCTGTGTGCGGGGATTTCAAAGTCATTGGAATATTGATCGGCCAACAAGCAAGCTACATAAAATATCCTTGCTTTTTGTGTGAGTGGGACTCCAGAGCAAGAACTGAACATTGGGTTCGGAAGCAGTGGCCAGTCAGAAGTAGCTTCATACCTGGCAAAAAGAACATTCTTTCACTTCCATTGGTTGATCCCTCGAAAATACTGTTGCCACCGTTACATATCAAACTAGGTTTAATGAAGCAATTCGTGACAGCTTTAAGCAGAGATAGTAAATGCTTTCAGTACCTTGCTGATAAATTTCCATCTATCACGTCAGAAAAAATCAAAGCTGGAATTTTCACAGGCCCAAAAATCCGAAAATTGATGGCGGAGAACACATTTGAGGCAAGTATGAGTGAGACCGAATTGCAAGCATGGACTGCGTTCAGAAATGTGGTAAAAAACTTTTTGGGGAACAAGAAGGCTGCAAATTACAGCGTTTTAATCGACGAGATGTTGGAATCTTTTAAATTGCTTGGCTGTAACATGAGCGTCAAAGTTCACTTTCTTCATGCTCATTTCAATTACTTTCCTGACAATCTTGGTGATTTTACGGAAGAACATGGCGAGCGTTTCCATCAGGATATTAAAGTGATGGAAAAGATATACCAAGGAAGGTGGACTGTCCATATGATAGCCGACTATTGCTGGATGTTAAAAAGAGACTGTACGGAAGAACACCAACGAAAATCCAAAAAGAGGAAGTTTCAAGGAGAGCCCAGTGATGAATGTTAGGTATGTATGTTTTATACTATGCATTTATGTTTATCTTCTCATTATTCTCTTTTTCTCCTCTTTCATCTTACCGTTTTTCTATAAGTGCGAAGCATACCTAGTTGCATTCCCAACAAGGGGTCGTTCATGTCTCTGTGACAATTTGGGGTGGGAGTGCCAGGGTTGACAACGTGAATGTTTATGAAGCAAAATATAAATTTTATCTGGGTGGTTGTACTTTACATTTTATTCTCGCTTTCTATTGCAGCTACGGCTTTCGTTTTTGTATATGGTTGGTATGACTATGTGAGGCACTGGTATGACTTTTTTACCAGGGTGGGATTACTAACAGTGCTGCCAGCCTGGCCGGAATCTCAAAGAAATGACTTTTTTTTTCAATTTTTTCGATTTTTTACTTCTTCTTCTTCTCCGAATGGGAGGCCAGGGGTACCAAACATACCTCGTTGCATTCTCCGTTCTATTAGATTTCCAACAAAGGATCGTTCACGTTTCTGAAAGAATTAGGAGGGGCGCCAGGGATGACAACGTCAAGGTGTAAATTCCATGGCCGGCGTCTAAAGGTGAAAAACAGACGCTTTTTTTACTTTTGACATTTTCGTGATTTGTGGAGAAACCTGACGTGATACGACATTTTGAAGGTCATTTTCGAAATCTCTGGACAAAATCCATTCAGATACACCTCTTTACTTGAAAACAACAAAACCTTGCGTATCAGTGTTATAATTCCTAGGTATTTAAAGCTTTTAACTCTTTTGATTTTTTGTTCTCCTAGGTAGATCAAGGGGTCCCTTTTTAGTTTCTTTCCGAATAACATGTACTTTGTTTTAGTTGTTGATAGTTTAAGCTTATTGCTAGA
>JAGDQP010030701.1:2976-22435 GCA_022664845.1 Lepisma saccharinum | reverse complement strand
TGCAGTTAGATATTTGAGTGAATAGAGACACGGGGCTGGCGGTTGTTAGTCTCTCTTATTTTTGTTTTTCTTTCTTTCTTCATTTCTGTTCCTCATCGAGCCAAAAGAACGAAATTTCACTTTTCTATCCCATTCACAGCCGTAACCATACCTCCTACTGCGCTGGCCAACTTTGACCATAGGCAGGGGAAGTCGAAGGCACAGGAGCGGTGTCATTTGTTTTGAGTGGATTTCAGCAAGAACTTCATTGGCAAAAGGAAGAGATACTTGAACTCCAAGGAGGAAGGAGGTCTTGGATTTGTCAAGGTCACCTGAATCCTGCCGACTCTACAAAATCTCGAAAGTTAGCGCATCGTCTATTTTTGTTTCGCAATAAAACTCTGACCTGTCCTCAAAGGGGAGGTAGCTTCCTACCAACCCTCTGTCCCCACTCTACTACTAGATAGGAAGGAACAGTACTACAGCGCCAGGCAATTTCTCGGCGTTCAAGAGAACTTCTTGAATGCTGCGAACAGATATTTTCTTCAGATTCTAAATTTTAGCCAGCTCCGCCCGGTTCTTAATGTCGGCTTTTTCTATAAGCGTTTATCGCCTACGTTGCATGAATAGCTTATATTATATTATTAATTATGATTTATACAGTGACCAACGATAATAATAGGATAAATAATCAATGATCAATATAGTACCAACCTTTTGGCCATACAGTGTATACTCTATACAATTGCCAAAAGTATCAATATGTTAAATAATTAATGAACAACGTATCATCGACGTTTCTGGTTTTTAGTGTATATATCACCTGATTGAATCATAAATTTTTATTGTTTTACTGACTTAATAATGTGACTTATATAACAATAAACAATATACAATAAACAAAATACAATCTACAAAAACAATAAAAATATATTTTTATTGTTTTAGTGACTTTAGTGACTTCTATTTCAATATGATAATTACATTCTTCAGGTATGTGTCCATTGTTTTATAAACACCCTATAGTAACCACTCAATGGAATTTATATTCTCTTTATAGTTCTGAAATAGAATTAATTTGATATGAAGTGAGAAAGACATACGATAGGGGTGCGGAAAGCCCCCAGTTACGATGACCAGCACCATACTCGAATTCGCAACCTTTTCCCTCAATGCTGCTTTAAAAACCATGAAGTCAAGCGCTTCCTTTACGTTAGTCGTGTAGAACCCATCTAGAGAGAAGCTAAATTGAGGGAATATATGCTAGAGAGAAGACTTTCCACTCTTTCCCTTCCTTCTTTTGAAGTTTAAAGAAAAATGAACCTGCTTTCTGTACCGCTTTCCCCAAATCAATAAATTGCGTAATTAATTAAAAGTGCAGTAGATTATTTTATTCTGATCGGCGGAAATGACCCTTGCCCGCTCATTTACTTAACGATTTTGACACTTTCCCATAGTTAAAAAAGTCACCCATGGCCTTTGAAACATTGTTGTCTAATTAAAAACAACATTTTTAACCCGTTAGGAGAGCGAGAGCTCTAAGTCCATGGGAACCGAAAAGTGTCCACGCGAGGTGGAAGTCTGGCATCTCAGAGTTGGGGGAAAGCGTGGTGTTTTGTTACCAGACGTTTTAATTGTTACCTAATAGAAAAGACTGTTGCATCTGTTGATGTTTTCTTATGCGATAGCCGCCTTCTTTATCAGTGTTCGTCAAGAAATAAGGACATGAGGAACAGCATACGCTAGAATCCTTGTGCTTTGATGATACAAGATAAAGAAAGAAATACATGCTTTCCATGCAATTCTTGTTGTATAATCATTCGAAAAGACGGTGAAGTTTCAGACGAGATATTAGAAGTATATTTGCTACTTAGAGTAAATATCTATCTTTTGATATCATTTATCTACCTATAGTTCTATAACTAAATCTAGATATGAATATATTAATCTATACATAACAGATAGCATTTCGAATCATATTTACCTCCTGAGAGGATGAAACTTACGTATTTGGACGGCCTGAGATGAGAAAATAGGTGTATTTTGGTGTCGAAAATGTGTAAATCAAAAAAGTAAGAAATGATTGTCATGTGTTCAAAATGATTGTTAGCAAAATCTTTTATAATATACTTCTGCGGTGTATGCAATACATAATTGAACAATCGACATGTCCTCTAAATCTTATTTGAGTACACGAACGAGATGATATCTCGTAAAAGAACATAAACGTTAATAATTAGAATCCTACAGACGTAATGAAAGGGTACAAAGAAGTTTATCTTATGCTTTTAAAGCCGTCTATGTCCTAGTATTGAATGTTTATTGCTTCGAATGACATGCAAAAAAGTGAAACGATTTCATACACTGTTTTTAATTAGAATTTACCTTAATTTCACGGTTTTATAGATATATATTGGTGTAGATGACTAAATAAGATATAGAGATAGTGTACTACATGTTTTCCGACCCCCTTTGAAAGAGAAGATACCTTAATATCGGGTGTTTGTTACTTTGAGTGGCTAAATAATGCATACGAAAAGTGTATAACACGCCTTTCGATTCTCTAATTGTGTAGATTATATCACGTAAGAGGACAATAAAAATATAACACGTGCAAAAGAAGTATGTAACTTGCGTTTTAGCAGAAAAGAACTCTATGGAAACAGGAAAGGAACGAATTACACATCAAATTCCAACTTCTATTTCATTGCAAATTCTCCAAGGTAATTCCCAGTACGTAGTAATAAGGACTCATCTTTTATTTGTACGTATATAACTGAGTCCGTGTGACAATAAAGAGGCGTTCTATACCTACAGTGCCCAGTAATTAATATAAACGGACACTAGCCAACGAGGGTATGAAGGCTGCTACTCTAACAATAATAAAGATGTGAGGTGAATTTTCATTTTCAGTCCTCATACGTTACTTGTAACTTGATTTGTCCTATAGGAGTTACTTGTTGAACTTCCAAGTGAGACGACCGTAAAATTTCCAGCAGGCTTTTTCGTTCAGTAACAATTCAAGTTTGTGGAATATTGCATCTCTGCCCCCATTTTCTGAATAATGATGAAAAAAATTTTTTTGAAATATGTCTCAACGCGGTATTATGTTGAATTATTATTATACACAAGACAAATACCTTCATGTTGTTCATAATCATGAATATATTCTTTCTTTTCCTCTTCACTAGAACAATTATCAGAAAACCAACTTTCTTATTGTTTCTGTTTAGGAAACTAACGACATACGGTTCGAAGAGTCTCTCACTCATTTGCATTTCCCAGGTTTCGTATGCTTTAAGAATATCATCCTTTCTCCAACGCCAAATGTAGTTCAGGACTACAAAATACTCCCTTGATTGCACGATCTGATTCACTGTGTGTACATTCTCCATTCTTCAGTCCATCCATACAAGACCTACACAAACCAAAGACGAGACGTTTATGTGCATTATATGGCAGAACTGGTATAGCAATGTTGTTAGGAGCAAGGACTTTACAATGAACCAATCCATGGATAGTAGCTGGATCAGGCGTGTTTTTACCTTCATGAAATTTATTTTTTCATCTCGCATAGGTTTCTTGGACAGCACAAAGAGGTACAAAGGGAAGTTACAAACAAATATGCTAAATATTCATCTTCACCACATCCAGAGAAGGCGCGAAACATTCGGTGCGTCCTCCTTTAAAAACGTCTCTAGGAATTAATGTATCTTGCGTTTCACAACACTCACTCCTTTAAAAACTTTAATTTTAGAAGATACTTGAAGCAGCTTGTTCCACTCGCATTCCCAGACGCACACAACTTTAATTTTTGCAACTGTTTTCGAGAAATTCTTCTCTTGCTAGTGTTGGCTTATATCGGTCTTCGAAAGTATGACCTTCATCATCAACGTGATGACGGCGAAGTTCCGTAATACCAGTATGTCCATGCCATTAGCAGCCATAGAATTTGTAACCAGTACGACTTTTCTTGTCATATGAACCAGTTTAAACCGCTTAAATTGAACTTCACTTCCATTTTCTGCTGTTGCAATTTAAAGTTATTCTTATATTCCATCAACCATTGTTTTGACGTTTTACTATTTTGGTCGCGATGTTGGAAACCTAAAGGTGAATTGATCGGAATCGTATTTCTTTGAGCTAACGTGAAGGAAACACTGCACTGGACACGAGGCGACAGTACTTGTTAGCAGGTAATATTATATTCCACCCGTCTCTTCAATAATGTTCGAAAATTGAATCAAGGTCTGCGCCAAAATTAAACATCGTTCTAACAATATTCCAAGATTTCTATTTTGAAATCGATTGTTTTTTACTTTTAACACATTGCTTATGCCAGACAAGAACTTCATCTCATTCATCGTCAAATCTAGAGTCAATATGAATACACTCAATGTCAGGTCAAATCCCGGCATTATTCTGGTGATAAAGGGTGTTAAAGAGTTACGGGAATTTTCCTTTCTCAAGGCCTGCTTGCAATCCCATCATTGATGGAAATTTGGATAATTTAACTCCTATGGACAAATATGAATCACGGCAAATGATATTATAATACTTAACTGAATAATATTTTGTCCTTGTGCAATGATGTGAGGTGTCAAATTTTGTTTTTCCATAAGACGTCATACTGCCACTATTGTATTGAAACCAGACCCATTTTGTGAAAGTCCTGCTAATTTTTGAAACTTAAGCCCTTGTTCTAAAACATCATTAACAAACGCTTCCATATTATGAAATACAAAATCCCTCTGACCTGCATCACCACAAACACTACAATTATAATTTTGTTCCATATCCTTGCACTTATGGCAACGCTGAGATGCACAAATTAAGTTTGACACATGCTCGCGTCTACCATTTTCATCCGATCCTAATAACATTGTCTCTACATCAAAGATAATGTACAAGAAATCCTCAACTCGTTTTGGTTTGCTTGGTTTGCAGGAATGTGTCTCATCAACGTGAATGTTTCACAGTTTAAAATAATATTCTCCGCACAGTTTACAATAATAATCTCCGCACAGTTTACAATAATATTCTCCGCTTTGTTTTCCTTCTACGTCTAGCGATTTTCACTCCACATTGCGGATAAAGTTGTACTTAATAACATATAGGTTTGCCGTTTGTTTTGAATTTGTGTTGATCATAGCAGGTCTGGTTGGAAAAAATGCTTTGATAATACCGGCAGTTCAAACACTTATCATTCCTACTATCTATATCGTCATGTTACTCTTCAAAATGACTACATAAAATTTTGCATTTATGGAACAGGCTTTTTTCATCTGATGTAAAACAATGATAGCAATAACCACCACTCCCTAAAAATGTCGTACTAGTTTCAATGGCATCGTAATGATTGTCCTCATATCTTGGAAACAATTTCTTTTCCCCTGGTGGTCCTGAATACACTTCTGTATACTTACGACTCTCAGGATCACTGACATACACAATAATCTGGTACACGCCACCATAATGTTTCTGTAACAGATCAATATCTT
This sequence comes from Lepisma saccharinum, assembly GCA_022664845.1. Lineage (NCBI taxonomy): Eukaryota > Metazoa > Arthropoda > Insecta > Zygentoma > Lepismatidae > Lepisma > Lepisma saccharinum. Next base: position 16,955 of record JAGDQP010030701.1, on the reverse strand, counting down.
CAACACTCGCACCATTTATACTTAATAATTTTACTCCCGCATAATAACACAATTCTGCAGCTACACAAGCCCAGTTCTTAGGGTGTGTTTTCATGTAACGTGCATTTTCAAATTCCTTATCGGTGCGTAGTTTTGCCAATACATAAGCTCTAGCGAGACAATCAGGAACATATTTAACTTGAATCATGTGTTTTCGAAGATATTTTTCCAAAGGCAAATATTTGGCATATCGTCCTTGACCACGAATAGGATCGAAAATGTCAGCTTTGAATGTTATTTTTCCCCTAACAAGAATTCCTCGTTAGAACTCAGGATATTTTCAATACTACGCACACTATGTTCTACATTAAGATGTGTACGGAATCGCCACGGCATGTAAATTGGCTTATTTTCCTTACAATTACTCATTTCAATTGAGAAACTACTTTGGAATCGCAATCAACATCTTTCAGTAAATGTTTCATAGAAAATTAATTAAAGTCTTTACATATTCCTTTGGATTTGGGATTGTCTTTACTACTGAATTAATGGTAATTTGACGCCCTTGGAAACTAAAGTTTAAATAGTATTTTTCAGATTCATTGACAATTTCAAAATCACTAGTTTTTCCTGCACCATACATCTTTATCATGTTATTGTCCTTCATCCACTGTTGAACAAAACTATTAAGCTCGTTAATTTCATTAGAATCCTCTTCTGTATCAAGTTCAATGTTCACGTACATACTAGTTACATTACAGTTCACTATGTTCACGTCATCGCTAATCATACTAAACTAATCACTATCCAGTTCCATAACAACATCGCCACTAGACCAAGTATTTAAGTAGAGAAAATCGAATGTATCTATCGACTTTTATATAAGTGGTAAAGACTTGTAAAATTAGATATCTTACCTAACATTATCAACCATCAAATTCGGCTTTGGATACTCTAGATCAATACCCCTTGAACAGTTTTTATCCTATGAGGTATGCAACCTAGCAGTACTAGTAACCATGTTTAGCTCTGGAGATATAGTCTAAAAATTGTGTATATATATGTCTATAACAGACAATAATAAAACTAGGTGATATAATTTATTAAAATAATCGAAGGTTGGCAACACTTAAAAGTTGGCAAGTCTTGTTGCCGTTGTCGAGTTACAATACTATGATACACGTAAAATTTTATTAAATTATTCTAAGTTGGAAACACTTCCGACTGTAAGATGGAAATAGTGGTTGTTCAGTAATGTCAGCTGTTGAAGGTATTCACCTTGGCCGAGGATGTGTGACATTTTTAACAGACTCTCCCTCCCCTCCCTTTCTCTCCTATTCTTGCTCTTTTCGATGCCTACAAATGGTTGCAAGCTGTGGTGAAGAAAGAAATTACGGTGTCTAGTGGGCGTTTCTTGTACGTGTGCCTGTTATCTCAAGGGCCTCCTCAACAGTCAACATCTGTGGGTAGGAGATGTTTCAGTAGCCGACAACAAGCCTCACCAGTTTCCAGTAAAGTTAGAGAAAACAGCTTAGTGGTAGTGCCAAGGATTCTAACATTCGATGCAACAAGTGATCCTACATACCACATTTTATCAGTTTCCTCCTTACGTTACAAATAAAAGTTCTTTCAACAAGTGTTTTCTGACTAAAATCACTCCTTTCCAGCAATATTTTCATTTAAAGTACTATTTTTTTACTTTAAATATGGCTACTTTAAATGCCAGTTGTCTTCTTATTCATACAGTCTTTCCACCGAAACTTTGATACATAATCGTTTCCTATTCACAAAATTACAATTCGAAGACTAGATTATGTTTAAAAATTATATTGAAGGTATTTCAAATGTCAGTTTTCCACCTACATATTGTCCTCCACGTCTTTCATAGCAGTCTGTTTTACGTAAAAGTGTCATTTTCTCCTTCAAATACGTCTTCAAGCTACTTTAAATGCCATTTTTCTTGCTATATATTGAAGGAGTAGCTTCCTGCTAGCAAACCGTAAAATACTCACAAGTTTGATCTGGCAGACTTGATTTCTCATTTAATACTCAAATGTGCAAGTATATTTTCTCAAAATAATGTATAAATTCCATTCTGAACAGTTCCTTCCCGAGAAAATCTAAGCAATCAGTCCCTTAGCACTGTAACTCCCGTGCCAAATTCCCTCTTTTTTCCCCTTAAGTATCTACAAAATACAAGTTTTCTGGTTAAAAGCATATTCTATTGTCTCTTTCATACTGCATATCACCAAATAGGAGTTCCTGATTCCTCGAGTTTGATATCAAATAGTTCTTTTCGTATTTCATTAGAAATTTTTCTACTTCAAATGTATCTTTTCTCGTTATATATTCTGTCTATGTGGTTGCAAGCAATCCCTTCCTGATAACAAACACCAAAAATACTCACAATTTTAATGTGACAAGCTAGCTTTAGAAACGCTGCAATAGCATTTTGTCACTTTTTACCCTATAGATTCTTTCTTTCCTGTTAAATACGTCCCTTGCTACTGATAGATTGTTCCCAAAATGATCCTTTCCATGATAAACTATTATCAAAATTAAATTAAAACTAGTTTCTATTTGAATTACATGATAAAATGTAACTTTCGTGTTAGCTATAGCTAAATGCATCTATCCAAAGTGGGAGCTTGATGTGTAATTCGTTCCTTTCCTGTTTCCATAGAGTTCTTTTCTGCTAAAACGCAAGTTACATACTTCTTTTGCACGTGTGATATATATTTTTTGTTTTCTTACGAGATATCATCTACACAATTAGAGAATCGAAAGGTGTGTTATACAGTTTTCGTATGCATTATTTAGCCATTTAAAGCAACAAACATCCGATATTAAGGTATCTTCTCTTTCAAAGGGGGTCGGAAAACATGTAGTACACCATATCTTTGTCTTATTTAGTCATCTACTCCAATATACGTCTGGTCAGAAAACACCACTCTTTCCACCAACTCTGAGATGCCCGACTTCCGCATCGCGCAGACACTTTTCCGTTCCCATTGACTTAGGGCTCTCCCTCTCCTAACGGGTTAAAATGTTATGTTCTAAAAAAGACAACTTCAAAGGCCATGGGTGACTGTTTTAACTGTGGGAGAGTGTCAAAATCGTCAAGTTAATTAGGGGGCAAGGGTCATTTCCGCCGGTCAGAATAAAATTATCTACTGTACTTTTAATTAATTACGCAATTAATTGATTTGGAGAAAGAGATAAAGAAAACAGGTGTCTTTTTATTCTTTAAACTTCAGAAGGAGGAAGTTAAAGAATGGGAAAATCTTCCCTCTAGCATACGTTTTCTCCGTTTAGCTTCTCTCTAGATGGAATCTACACGACTAACGTAAAGGAAGCGCTTGACTTCATGGTTTTTAAAGCAGCATTGAAGGAAAAGGTTGCGATTTCGAGTACTGGTGCTGGTCATCGTAACTGGGGGCTTTCCGCACCCCTATCGTATGTCTTCCTCATTTCATATCGAATTCATTCTATTTCAGAACTATAAAGAGAATATAAATTCCATTTAGTGGTTACTATAGGGTGTTTATAAAACAATGGACACTTACCTGAAGATTGTAATTATCATATTTAAATAAAGATAATTATTTTATTATGTCACAAAAACAGTAAAAATATATGATTCAGTCAGGTGATATATACACTAAATACCAGAAAAGTTGATGACACGTTGATCACTAATTATTTAACATATTGATACTTTTGACAATTGCATAGAATATACACTGTATGGACAAAAATGTTGGTACCATATTGATCATTGATTATTTATCATATTTTTATTGTTGGTCACTGTATCAATCATAATTAATAGTATAATTTAATGTATTTATGCAACTTAGGCGAGAAACACTTACAGAAAAATCCGACCTTAAGAAAATCGAATCAACGCACGCACGCATGAAAAGTAATCCTAAAATCCCAAGTATTGCATGATTATGCTACTACGCTTTGCAAACATATCGGTAATTGTTCTTTCTTAATTTGTCTTGTTTTATTATTCAATGTTTGGATATTTTATTGTTCAAGGTTTCTTTAGAATTTTCTTCTTTTTTAATACAAAAATTGAGACACACTTTTATCTGGAGATTTTATGTTTCCTACATTAATAAAAACTACTATTTAATAATTTTATATTTTTTATTATAAGGCCTTTAGGCATTTGAGGATCAGACCGGGATATGGTGGGGAAGTGGATTGTTTAAAGTAGGCGGCTATGCCTATTATGTCAGTACCATCCCAGCATTTGCCTGGTATGACTGAGGAAAAACCCTGAAAACCTCAGTCTGGATGATCGGTCACTTGGATCGATTTCAGAACGTCCCTAATGCTAAGCCAACTCTGTTTTCTGTGGACTTATTTTCTTGTCTCATAATAATTTGATAGATCGTACTCAATGTAATCATCTCAATTTACCGTATTTTTAGTAGGTTTTTCTCCTCTTCTTTTTAGAGCAGAGTACGGTTCGTCTCAGACACCTTGTGTGTAGAGAGTGTCCCTGAAATTATGGGACAAATTTTGTGAGGTGATTATTTACGTCAAAAGGAGAAAAAAATATTTGAAGACATTTCAAAATGTGTCCTGTTTCGGAGCTATAGGAATTCGAAAATAAGGCGGTATCATCACAAAGGACGCCATATCTCGACAAATAATGGCATAAGTGGTATCGGGAATAGAACAATATAATTATAGTAGTAGGCAATACATCCATTTAAGATATGTTTATGATTGGCGTATTCAGCTTAAATGGAATTTCTATGTTGCACCATTTAATTCCTTGAAAATAAAATTCTTATGTTGCGGATCCTATGTATGGAGCACTCCCTCAATCATAAACATTGCTTTGCCGGTCAGGTAGCCGATCCGTCTACGGCTGTAGGCTAACTACTCGAAGGTCTGGGTTCGACTTCCGGTAGGGGCATGGCTGTTGATTTTAATGGCTAATGAGTTTATCGTGAAGGGTCGAAGTCCCAAGTTACTAGACTGGCCCATATAAATATAAATTTTACCAAAGTTTATACACATTGCTTAAATAGATGTGTTGGATGCTACTTGGGTTGTTCTTTGCTCAGCCGATATCATTCATGTCATTATTTGTCGAGATATGACGCCACTCATATGTACAGGGAATAGAAGAATTGATTATATGTTACCAAGGTCCGGGAAGTACGGTGGATGGCACAGTGTCTCCCAACCAAGTCGCTGTTTTGTATCCCTGGGGCCGGGGCACCCGAGCTACATGCGGCGTGGCATAGTCTGCATGGAACAGTACACTCTTCTGATTTACTAATGCGGGTTTCTTCTCCTGCAGTGCCTGTTGCACACTTTCCTGCTGCTGCTATAGGAAATTTAAACGTTTGTTTGCAGTACAGGCGCTTATGACTATTCCTCTCTCCCAGGCCAATGCTTTTCCCGTATATCTACCTCTTTTCAAAACAGCTGCGTTGTCACATTTCTTCTTGTCAGTACTGCAGTTCTGTCGATAAAATATTTTTTTATATAAGAGTTATAGTTCGATTTCTGGATCTAGGTAATATGTACGATCTTCATTTTTGGCACAATGCTCCTGAAACCTTTATGAAGGCTATGGATTATTTACATTATTTATGGAAATATTAGTAACAACATAAATAACAAAAAGCATAACCATGTGGAAATTTGTAGATTTTTTACAACAAGAAAATTTCGATCAGCGAGAATGTTTTCCTGTAGAAGATAGAAGCATACATGCAGCTAGTGAAAGGTAAAAGAAAGTCTAAAAAATAATTTGCCTTAATCTGATTTAATATCTCAATCCACCCAAAAGTTATGCGATGATTAATAAAAGCGTCTGTGAGTGCTCCGTGTCACAGTAGAGCTTTGTCCATTTGTGCTCCTGTACATCGGTGAGTGAATTGTAATTAACGTCTTACACGAACTAGTGAGCTTCGTATGAAAGTGAGTAAGAAAGGGACCTATATTTTTTTGTAAAGTGGGGTTAGAACCACTTCGTTTAATGGACCCTGGTGGGAATTGACCCCATGACAAAACGCACAATTATGTCCTGCAAATAACTGTGAAATATCAAACGGGCTAACACTTGTCGTCTGTTTTTCCCACTCAACTGGAGAGTGACCTCATGTCCTCACACAACCTATATATTCAATACATCTTCTACTCTCACACTCTAACAAGTACATGTACTGGAGAATTTACCACGAAATTAGAAGCCATGCGTTTCATCCAACGGAAGGAAGGATCGCGCGTGTGTATGTAGTTGTTAAAGAAGGTAAAAAGACTCCTCCAGCTTCTCTTCAGTTCACCCGTCGTCTCCTAATCTGACCAACGTTATTCGAAAATAAATCTTGATAGAAATTATATGATCACAATTAATATATGAAATAAATTTACTAATACACCTGAGAAAAGGAAACATGTTCCATGTACTCATAATACAATTGTATCAACCACTACGGCTTGAGCCAAAAGTTACCTACAAACCTTAAACAAAACCTAGATATCATGCCGGTCTGTTTCAAGATTGTCAATCACTTGTACGGACCTTGTCAAACTTAATATCGTGTTGCACTTCCTAAACAGGCATGAAACTAAGTTGTTGGAACAACATTGCTGCTGGTTGTTATAAGTAGCCTAATTCAATTTTATTAGAACAACCAGCTATGAGAGGAAACTTGTTAAACTTGAAAACTGTTTCAGTTTTATTTCATTGCATTGTCGATGTGGTATTAGTCCCTACACATGATAGGAGCGTTTGACTATGAGCTCCACCAGCTCCCGCCTCATTATTACATGACTCAGATATCTATTAGCGTTGTGCTGAGCTTCTTAAACCATAAGCATAGTGGGAAACAGCAACGAATGAATTTCCGGCTTAGTGTAATAGTTAGAGCATCGGATAACTGATCATATTACTCGGATTCGATTCCCGGAAAGATATCAATCTTTTCATTTCTCTTTTTAAAGGAAACTTACATTTTCTTCTTTATACTTCTAAGTAATTGCTTCCTTTTGCACTTTTCAACATTTCACAAAATTCACTGACGTAAGTTAGAAAAGTCAGATTAGATTTTATCGTTATATATATTTCCAACATTTTCACATAAATAGGTTAGAACAATCGGGTTAGATGTTTTCCTTTCAATATAATCGACAGAACATAGTTTTCCTTCTACGTCATCCAAAATTGTCTACTCCCAGAGGAATAATTTCTGTACCGATTCATGGCCATCGCTTGAGATCTCATGAACTAACAAATAACACTATTTCAAGTGGATACACTCAGATCTAGAAGATATATATGTATATTTAAAGGAGGGCAAAGGTTTAACATTGAACGTCAAGGGTGATTCAGATGTCTACTATGGGGCACGACAAATCTTGACAAGTTCACGGAAACAAGATCAGCTCTGCCAAACAAATCCTACTCTCACGTCCACGAAGACTGCAAAGCCGCGTTCCTCCTGGTTTCACGACCGAGAGAGGCTGAAGGTGAGCTTCTGGCGCCTTAAAACCAGAAACGGTCGGCTAAGGGAGTAAACCCCGACAGAAAATCCGAGGTCCTCCAATGCAACGGAGATCGGACAGCGGGGTAACAACCTACTTCTGTCAAGAAACCATTGTTACGAAATATCAAGAAGATCCTCGGATTGGTAGGATTTATGGTGATCGGACGCGGCAACTACTTAAGGATATAGCGATAGGAAGTGGAACCTAAGAACGCTACACAAAACGGGTGCGCTTCAAAACGTACAGCTAGAGCTATCAAAATATAAAATAGAAGTATCAGCAATACAAGAAACTAGATGGTATGGAAAATGTATTATGGACACACAGACATACACCATACTATACAGTGGAAAGGATGCAGTAATACATAAGGAAGGAGTAGCCTTTATAATAGACAAGGAATTTAAGGGTTCCATTCTGGGATTTATAGGACAGAACGAATGCACAGCAGTACTAAGATTGAAAACAAAATTCTTCAACCTCTCAATTATAAATATCCATGCACCCACAGAAGACAAATATGAAACAGTCAAAGATGCGTTTGACACGGAACTAGAAGATATATACTATTCACTGCCCACAAATGACACAAAGATGGTAATAGGAGATGCAAATGCGAAAATAGGAAAGGAATAACAGTTCTCAGACGTAATAGGAAAACATAGTCTGCACAACGTGAACAATAATAATGGACTAATGGTAATAGATTTTGCACTGACAAGATGTGCGTGAGCTCGAACGCTCAGAACCGCATGAAAATGCGCTTAAAATATAAATAGCTCATCCCAAAAACAGTTGTATGAGTCACTCCCACTCAAAACGCAGCTGTTGTCTTCTAGCGCCATTCGATGATGGCATGCACCTGCACAAACAAGTACTTACTCTAGTTGTGTGAATAGTATAGCTGTAGTAGGAGGCCGTCTTTTGGAGTGTTCGGTTGTGGGTGAGAGTGTAAAGAGTGTACATAGGTATCATGAGGCGAATTAATCCCATGAATGTTGTCAAACTGTTAGAGGCAAAGTTGCTACGTGTTGAATATGGAAACGTAATTGGAGTCTAGGATATGGAGTTCGCGAATATGTTATATAGCATAATAATTCACAAATACAATGGGGATGACGCAGAAATGCATGAAGATACGCTGGATAGATATAGTGATTTTGAAGGACAGGAAGTTTGCCCGTCCAGTAGTACAAGTCATCTTCAGACCAGGGACTTTCAAGTGAAAGTGAGTACGAACCATCTCCACCCAAAATGTCGAGGGCTAGTATATTACAAGATATTGATGACAATATAGTGGAGAACATTTATAAAGACTGATCGTGGCTTCAACTCCTATGGTAAACTGATGAGAATCTATAAGTGCATTCGAAGTAAATCAAATTGTAAGGTAATATTAGATTATGTGACTTGCAAAAAACGAGATCGAACTCACTTCAAGGGAAACAGGCTGTCACAATTAAAATTATAAAAGAGTATTTAATGTCACAATTTGATAGTGCAAGAGCGTATGGATCTGCTGTTCAGTATTGGCATCTGCAAATGTGGGCACTAGAAGTGTCTAAAGTAGTTGGCCTAGACATTTTCACAGCTTCAATTACTTTTATCAACAAACTTAAGGCTGAATATGGCGTTTCTTCCAGGTATATTACTACGTTCGTCACACGTAAAGACATACTAGAACATTATAGTATTCGTCAGAAGTCACAAGAGTTTGTGGAGGAAGTGAACAGATATGTAACAGACGGGAGTGTGGACAAAGAAAGTGTTTGGAACAGTGGCCAAAGTCAATTTAATTATGAAATGGCTTCATTGTCAACACTATCTCACAGAGGCGAGAAAACTACAGCTGGTGTGTTGCAGTCTGTCCATAGCTCTACACACAGCTATACAATTGATGTGGCTTTATCAATGAGTGGCAGATTAGCTAACAAGCCACAAGCCACTATTGGCTCAAATGTTTCAAAGAAACTTGAAGCAACATGTCTACGAAACGTTCATGTAGAGGCAAGAAGTGGCAAAATGACGAAAGAACATATGAAAAGTTTTCTCACTACCGTCCTTGGTGAACATGTACGTGACGATGCGAAGCGCTTATTGCTATGTGATTCCTGGTCAGGCCATAAAGATCGTACTCTGTTAGATGAAAGTTGTCTGAACAAGGATGCTACGCTCAAGATATTGCCACCGAAGACAACAAAATATTGCCAACTTCTTGATATGTACTTTTTCCAGCAATATAAGCTCTACCTGAGAAGGATCGTTGATTTTGTAAGACTACAATGTGAAAAAACACAAGTAAAGTTACACGATCGTCATTTCATCATCAGACTTCACTCTGTGCTATATAATTAACTATCTGTACCGAAGTACAAGTCTGTGTTACAATGTGCTTGGCAAAAGGCAGGTTATGACTTTAACATACCAATATCATCGTTTGAATATGTAATTAGTACAGCGTTTGATATTGGATTGTTTGAATGCAGAAGTGCTGTTGAATGTGATAAGTGGTTTTAATCAGATGTGCATTTATTCTGTTCCACTTTCCTTTCACCACTTCATTGAAATTCCACACCTGCACTTTGAGGACTGAATAGCGGAGCAGCACTATCAGGCCAGTGGAAAAGGTTTGTTGTTCAGATAGTGTAATTATTTTAGGCAGAGAGAAGTATAGCATTCGGTCACGACATTGCAATATGTGTGTTTTGGTCATCTTATATCGATATTTTGTTTCTTCGCGTTACCAAAGTCCTTCTCTTAGGCCTTGAATAGGTGATCATTCAAATGTCTTTCGTGGTAAGACGCGCAGTTTTGCATGCGAATGGCTCATACAACTGTTTTTGGGATGAGCGATTTATATTCTAAGCACATTTGTGTGCGTTTCTGAGCGTTCGAGATCACGCACATCCCTTGTGAATAAATAGATGAAAGTTAGCTCCACAAGTTTCCCACATAAGGACATCCACAAACATACATGGAAATCACCAGACGGGAACAAGAACAACCAAGTAGATCAAGAGGGGAGCATAAAATATAATGGACGTTAGAACCTATAGAGGAGTTAACAGTGATTCAGACTGCTGCTTGGTTAAAGATACAGATGTAGATTGGCAACTCGTAAGCAAGACGGAAAACAAAATAGGTTGATGTACAAAAACTAAGTCAAATAGAAGTGGCATTAGAATATCAAAAAGAAATAACGAAGAAACTCCAAGAGAAGGAAAAGGAAATAGAAGAAGGGAATGTACAGGGTAAATGAAACTTGATCAAAAACATCACGCTAGAAACATCTATAAGCAAGCTAGGATATGCACCTAAAATAGATAAAAGAGAATGATTTGATGATGAATGTAGAGAACTACTGCAAAAGAAAAACGAAGTCTACCGAGAGTACATTAATAGAAGCACAAGACAGGAAAGAGCAAAGTACGAGGAACTGCAAAGAATAGCACACAAAACATTTAAAAGGAAGAAATGGTGGATGTTAAACGATAAATATAAAAGAATAGAAGAAGAATTCAGTGAGGACAATATGCACAAAGCATACAAAGAAGTAAGACAGGGATTTAAGCCGAAAACTGACATATACAAGGATATAGATGGCAATTAAATAGGAAGCAAGACATACATAAAGAGCAGATGGCAGAAATACTTTAGTGAACTAATTAACCCAGAACCAGAATCAAATTAAGAGGAAAATCAGGAAGATAAGCAGCAGAAGATAAATATGTACCAACACAAGAGTAGGTAGAAGAGGTCATAAAGAAACAGACAGAGCAAAACGCCAGGGATTGATGGAGTAACATCAGAAATGATAGAAAATGTAGGCAGTGAACTGATCAAGAGCGTAGACAAACTAATTATAGAAACATGGAAGAAAGAAGAGATGCCGAAAGATTGGAAAGTCAGCCTAATCTGTCCTATATACAAGAAAGGAGACAAGCAGAACTGCAATAATTACAGAGGAATCTCCCTATTAACCACAGCGTACAAAGTATTTACAAACGTACTAACAAGGAAACTGTCTCCGGTGGGACATGAGAGTCTGTATGAACTTCCATAGTGCGTTGACGATGTGTTCAAATGAACACTACTGTAGTACTATGTTTCGGAGATTCACGGTACGCGAGTTACAAGACTTCAAAATTTTCGAAATTTTGTTCAGAACGCCTAAAATGTAGGCAACACGTCATACATCTGTGCTCAAGTTATTCATTCCCATTCATTTTTATGTAAAAGGTTGCGCTGAACACAATTTAAAAGTTAGATTAATCTTATTGATGAAATTAACGTTTTAATTAATTACTATGATCACTGGCAAATGCGAATATTACATAAATACAGGGTGATTCAAAGGAAATATCCCATCCCGTTAATTTCATAACCAATTGATTTCCAGGAGGAATCCCGACACACATCCTTATTAACTTAAGGGTGAATATGCCATCGTGGTCAAGCATTAAATGTTGCCCCTTTCTATTGTGGTCTAGTGGCATAAAGTGAAATTTTCTTAAATAACAGCATGGGTCAAGTGACACAGTATGTCAGTATTCTTTAGTTTTTATTTACAAAAGCACGTAATCATTTACTAGTTTCTTTAAACAATTTGCGAGATATTGTATTTGAAAATCTCGAAGCTTGGTAATATTTTTTTCTGAATATAATTTCAGCGAGTGACTGCAACAAAGAAGCCTTAGCATGTTCTTTCGAATCTCTTGGAAAACAGAAAAAGAAATGCTTATCGTAATTTGATTTTAGCGATACAACACAATTGCTACCCTTCAGCACTACAAAATGTAAGGAAGGTCATAACTACATACAATTGTTGAGTGAGGTAATACAATTTACAATAGTAAACGTTATGAGATCCCTCCATCACCCATCATACAATGGGGGAAAACTCCAGGGTGCATCACTGTCTCCCATGGAAAATTCGGAATGTTATGTTACTTTTTTCAGTGCATTATTCATGTGTTGAGTTGAATACGCTTGCATCCGTTTCGGAATCTTTCCGAACACATGCTAAAGGTCTGAAACTTTGTTTAATTTGCTAATGAGTTTCGAGTAGTTATACAGCCATAGGTATGTTTGTGAGTATTTTAATGTTTGTAATAAAAACTAACACTGGAAGAGTTACATGGCCCTAGAATATTCATGTAATATCTGTGTACTCTGGTGATAGAAGTAAGAACTGTATACGACCGCACGCACTTGTGTTGTTTTTTACGATAAGTTCTCTGATACTGTGTTGTTTTCACTTTCTGTGGAGCTGCTGAAACAGATTGTCCAGTTGGGCTCGTGAATTGAGTTATCAATGGAGGGAACAGGAAATGACTGTAAACATGTACAATCTATATGTAGTCTTTCCTCTGTTGAGAGAAAAGTTTGAGAGAAACTAATTTTGTGTTTAATGACAACTCGTCTACTATTTTCGATCAAAGCCTTGCAGAAGCGATACACAACTATATAATTAGTAAATGTTCTGGTGATTCTCTATATTTCACTTTATAATACTTGGATTTCTAAACGGAATTTCGCGCAAAATTTTCAAAGAAACTGGTAAATGATGATCACTAGTAAAGTATCCTGTAAATAGAAACTAAAGACCATTGATATGCTGTCACTTGACCCATATTGTCATTTAAGAAAATTTCACTTTTTGCCACTAGACCACAATAAAAAGGGACATCATGCAATGCTTGACCACGTTGGCACATTCACCCTTAAATTAATAGAGGCGTGTGTCAGTATTCCTCCTGGAAATAAATTGGTTACGAAATTAACGGGACGAGAAGTTTACTTTGGGTCACCCTGTATTTCTATAATATTCGCATTTGGCAGGTATCAGAGTAATTAATTAACCCGTCAATTTCATCAATAAGATTAATCTAACATTTAAATTATCTTTAATATAAGTGCAAGTTTTAATATAAAAGTGAATGGGAAATTAATAATAACTTGAGCCCAAATGTATGAAGTGTTACCTACCTTTCAGGCGTTCTGAGCAAAATTTCGAAAATTTTGAAGTCATGTAACTCGCGTACCGCGAATGTCCGAAACATAGTACTACAGGAGTGTTTATTTGAACACATTATGAATGCACTGTGGAAGTTTCATGCAGATTCACGTGTCCCACCGGAGACAGTTTCTTGTAAGTAAAACACTTAAGGAACAGGCCGAAAGAATAGTAGAATATCAAGCAGGATTTTAGAAAGAACAGATCAACAACAGATCAAATCTATACCCTTAAAGCCATTCTGGAAAAATGTTGAAATATAATATAGATGTCTATCAGTTATTTGTCGACTTCAGACAAGCTTATGATTGTATAAACATACCATCTCTGCCGAGGGCTATAGTAGGTATGAATCCCTATGCTAAATTAAGTTGGGAATTACCGTGAGTGTAAAAGTTTGGCCACCACTACAGATTCATTCTTTGGGTCATATACACTAACAATAGAGAGGGGCCAAACT
>JAGDQP010030700.1:412-22435 GCA_022664845.1 Lepisma saccharinum | reverse complement strand
ATCTAATCTCCATAGGAACCTCTTGCAGCTCAAGGCACCACCAGTACTGTTCCAAAATTTTATCCTTGATAGGGGACCAGGGCTTAATATTCCGTGAGAACGATAGTCTTATGTCTGATCAACCAGTTTCTACATCGGCGCACCGCAAACACAACACAAAAAATTTCTCTATTTCGGTAATAGTATAACGTGTCTGGCAGGGTTTCAAGATCTTTCCGGTAAAACCAATTACTTGTCTCTGACCGTCATGATCTTGAGTTAAGATTGCCGCAGTTCCTAAGATTGACGCGTCCCCTATTATCACAAAATCTTTCTCCACATCAGGATGAACCAGGAAAATGTTCTTACATATCTCTGCGTTAATTGCATCGAATGCAACCTTGTACTCGGCTTATCATTCCCACTTTCGCTTCTTCTCAAAGAGGGATTACAGTGGAACTGCTTTGCGAAAATAATGATAAACGTACTTTGAACACAAATTAAAGAGCCCGAGGACTCTCTGAAGTTCCTTGATATTGCGGGGCTGAGCAAGCGATCGAATCATTTCGACATAATTTGGATATTTACTGGTTGCACATGGAGAGACTGTGAACCCAAGGAACGTAATCTGCGACGTGAGGAACTTGCACTTCCGGAAATTAAGCGTGATTTCTGCCTCTTCAAAATAACCCAAACCATCATCTACTAATTTGATATGCTTACTTGGCTCTTGGCCCGGGATCACAATGTCATCCACATATATCACCAGCTTTTCCATTAAGTTCACACCTAAAACTTATTGCAGCGCTGCCATAAGACAGGCGGCTCCATTACGGTACCCGTAGATGACCCGAGTGAACCTGTACATCAGTCTTTCAAATACGAATGAAAGGAGATCTCTACAATTTTCTGTAAGTACTACCTGTAGATACGACTAAGCCACGTCCAACGAGCTTCCACATCTCATATTGCTGAACCTCGGAAGAGGTCTTCGAGACTTTCTATCTTAAGATTCACTAAAGGCGTGTGACAATTTAGTTCCGTTAGGCCAGGGCACACCCTAACTTCACTAGTTCCCTTTTTCTTGACAACGAACAATGGGTGATGGTGCTTGCTGATGGTAGGCTCAATTATTCCATGTTGCAACCATACTTTGATTTTTTGTCTGATCTGATCCCGGTAACACAATGGTATGGGGTACGGCTTTTTCACAATCGGATCTGTCGTGTCTACCTTGATTGTATATTTAAACTTATCACATTTGCCAGTGTGATGGGAAAATTATTTCTCTTTATCAGAACTTTTTTATGCAAGCCTTTAACTCCATCATCCACTTCAATTGTCGCCAACACATCGTCAATGCCATTTAGATTGTGTCGTTCACCTCCTGCATTTCTTCGCTGGTTCTCATTGTTTTTTTCATCGCCACAGTGCACACTGCACACATTACACATCAATTCATTATATTTACTAGTGTTCGCACTTTCGACAACGGACCCTCCGGCTCTTCCTTCAGCCTTGCCACAGTCATATGCCAAATCATGGTACCATGCTTTCAGGATGCTTCTTGAAGATGTCCCTCTAGCCTCTAGCTTGCGGACAAACAAACGGATCGCCTTCTTGATGACACTCGCATTCTGTCGTTCTACTGGTCGCGTCGGTCTCTCCGGTGAAATAAACTTCAATAACTGTGGTCTCAGTTTCACACGGAAGAGTGCGATTGCTGAGCATGGAGGCAATAAATTCTTTACCATCTACTTCTAGGATAACAACGGCATTTTCGAAGTCTAATTTTTAATTTTACATTCCTTCCTAACAGTAGATCGTGATTCAGCGCTTCGACCACGAGGAAGGAGCAATACACCTCCACTCCTGTTATTCTGAGGGATAACGTAACTTCTCCTTTTACGTTCTTCCTTCGGGTTGCAGAGTAATCAACGAGAATAATGTTCTTGATTATCTTAATTTTCGGACGGGACACAATTAATGATATTCTCTTCAAGAAATCTTGGGACCACAATGGTGTCCCCACCCCACTATCAATCAGAGCTTCCTTATGAACGTCGAGCACACGTACTTTTATAACGCTAGAATAAATTTCAAGGACTGGAGTATTCTCTTTCTTCTCATAACCAATCATGGTGATCGGTTTACATTCCCACTCACTAGCGTTAATACGCTGAAAACTTACTTTCTTCACTTCTTTTAGTACCCGCTTAAATTCGGTCATTTCATTGTCCTGATCATGGCTTGTTAATGAAGTATTTTCCATGCGGGTCGCTAGATTACTGGTGTGTCCCGTTCCCTCGACCCACGAGGAGGGTACTGTTTCTAGTTCTTTTTGGTTTGACCGTCGGTCGAGTCTCTGAACATCACAGCAGTCGCCCGTTTCCTCTTTGGTACATTTATCAAAAGAATATTCGCTGTCACTTTGATTATTCTCATCGTCTTTCCCCTCGTGCGTTGGTTGCTCCATTTACTTCGACGAGAACGATCGTTAGAACCCCGACGATAGCATCTTCTTTGCTCATACGGATATGTACTATTGTTAGGGTTGCGTTCTTCTTTCTTTCTTCCCGGAGGTCCAGTCATGGTAGCTTCTTCCCGTACTAGGGCATCACTGACCCCATCTTCCTCCTGTCTGGTCGTTCGTTAGCAAAATCTGGGCTTTGATTCTGTGGCATACCTTTCTTTGATTCATATGCATCGTGGATCAACTCAAGCCGTCGTATGGATTCCAGTATATCGGAAAAAGTTAAATTCTTGACTGACACTAATTGTCTTTGATATTTCACTAAAAGTAGTGGCATCAATGAGTTGCATATCTGGATTTCACTACTGTTCGGATCGAGGTCCTTAATTTGACGAAATCTAGTGATGACGAACTGTAACTCCAGTGTAACTTCTCCGATTCAAAGGAATGGTCCGTAACCATATGAGTTTTGCATACGTCATTTTATCGGAGTGATAATGCTCAAGGAAAAGCCGACGAAATGTTCGTAGGTGTAAAAGGATGAACATTTGAGTGGTACCAAGATGATACTGGGTCCTTTAGCACGAACGGTGGGATTCCCAGGTATCCGCCAGGGGAAAATCCTACTAAGCTTTCTTCTCGCTTGCTAAATTATTCCGTAAGTAAAATATGTAAGTTATAGTAAGATTTGTTAAAAATAGTTAGCTAAAATACTTTATACTTTCTTGTACTTTTGTTTAATTAAATTATTTACTGATAAAACTTTGTATAAGTAAAACATAAATAACTTCTAAAAAATCTCGAAAATAAAATGAGTTATAGTGAGTATTGCTTTATAAAAATGTTTTAACTAAAATATCAAAGTAAAAATAATTTGTCCTTCTGATTAACCTTGTTTTTA
Source organism: Lepisma saccharinum (assembly GCA_022664845.1). Classification (NCBI taxonomy): domain Eukaryota; kingdom Metazoa; phylum Arthropoda; class Insecta; order Zygentoma; family Lepismatidae; genus Lepisma; species Lepisma saccharinum. The sequence continues at coordinate 19,082 of JAGDQP010030700.1, read as the reverse complement.
ACTAAAGTAGTTTACAATTATTATTATTATGCTAAAGTTTCATTTAAATATTTAGCTTAATTTGTTGAAGTGAAATAAATAACCTACATAAATTATCAAAAGTATAATAAGTTGTACTAAAAGTCGTTTACCTAAAATAAATCAAGTACAGACAGTCTTTAATTTAAAAATAGATGATATTTTTATTAAGCAGTAAAATAAAAATGCAAAAAAAATATTTAACTAAAATATAAAATAAACAACAGATTTTTTTAAAAAAATATAATACACTATAGATGAAATTTACTTAAGGAGAAAATATTAAGTTATATGAAATTTTATCGAGTAGAAAATAAGAAGGCACTTCAAATTTTGTTAAGTTAAACTATGAAGTTAAAATGTGTAAGTAAAATAATCTACTTATAAAAATTTATATTAAGTGAAATAATTCCATCATATAATGTAAGTAGGATAATTTTAAAAATCTCCTAAATAAAAATTATTAAACTTCATTTTTTTATTTGTAATGTAAATCTCAGTTAATAAATTTTGAGATAAGTAAAAGTATGTAGTAATTATTAAAATTTGAGAAAAGTATTATTTACTTGAACATTAAAGATGAATAGGAATGCATTTTTCTTTTTACATACTAGAAAATAAACCATTCTTCAAATTTTACATCACTGATATTAATTTTTGGAAACATTAAGAACTTATGATTCCGAAACTTGCAATAAGTCAATTTTTTCTACAATAAACATAGGATATACAAAATAAAAATTAATACTATCTTTACAATTTATACTTCGAAACTATACAAATAATTTTTGACCTGCCATTCAAAGAAAAACTTTCAAATTTTATACTTAAAGATTATTGTTCTTTGAAATTTTCTAACTTACAGAAATAAAAAAACACATTGATACTATGTAAAAGTCATTTTGAACTTTAGAATAATAAAGAATATCTAATATTCTAAACAGTTTAAATTTCTCAGACTTTTATAAAACATGATATGAATGAAAATTAAAATCTCTTTCATTATATAAATTTTAGATTAATATTTTTTTTAATAAGAAAATCTTTGAAAAGCATTCTGAATGTTAATGACGTTGTAAAGAAAAACTTTCCCAGTAGAAAATAATTCATAATTTAAGCAATAGAAAACTGTTTGAATATTCTAAATTAGACTTTAAATCTTATTTTCAAAAATTAACGTTCACGAGCTTATAAGAACATTGGAAATGTTAAATTTATAAAGAAAAAATCTTGGCGTTTTTAATTTTTGGCTTATATGGTTAGTATGCAGCTTAACTTTTTGAACATTGAAATTGAGAAATAATAATAAACTTTTCCACTTAAAATGTTTGAAAATTCTGTTTTAGAACTTACACAAAAGAATGTTTACATTAGCTATTACCTTACTCATAGTTTGCAAGGATAATAGATAATTGTAATAATACAGGATTACAACATTAATATTTAAGATGTGAAAAAATAAAAGTATATAATACATAATAATTAAATATAATTTTAAAGTTCAAAAATCATTTTCAACATAATTTTTACTTTACAAATTTTATGAATCTTAAATATTTTTACTTCAAGAAAACTTACTTTATCTTGATACTTCAACGAAATTACAAATAATGTATATTTAAGAAATTTCAAAAATCTTAAATATTTTACTCATTACAATATTTTTACTTAAAGAATACTTGGTTTATCTTTTACGTCCACAGATTTTTAATTAAAAACTAATTTTACTTAATAATGTTTTTAAATCTAATATGTTTGATCCAGTAAATTTTAATTTTGAAAGCATTTTTACTTACCCACAATTTTATCTGATATATTTTTTATTTAAATTAATGTTTCATTAAGTTATTTATTTTTGCTTTAAGCAAATTTTAATTTTCACTTAAAGAATATTCTATACCTTATTTACGTTGACGTAAATAATATTACTTAATATTTTTCCGTAAAGAAATACATTTCCATTTTTTAAAATAGAAAAAATAAGTTCAATATTTTTATTAACTTAAAGTAATATTTAAATTTTCTGCGAAATGAAAGTAATTCTTTTTCTATTTTTTCTTAAGGCGAATCTTATTTAATTTCATTTCTTCGTAAATAGAAATTCAAAAGATCTACAGTTATAAAGATTTGTTTCATACTCATGAAAGAAATAACACATTACTCTAAGGACTAAACATAATTCCGAATTTTATTTTGAACACATCTTCGACAACTTTGGGAAATTGTAAATTTATACATTACTGAAGTCAAAAACACTTTCCACATGGTTCTTGCATTTACTTCGACAATTATGTGATAAGCACAACTCTTTACATTGATATGATTTTTGCGATAAGGGAGGGACAACCTTGATCATTCCAATATTTCACATTCTTTACTTGAAACAAGTTATGAATCCATTTGACTTCTCAATGCCTTTACAAAGAATACTATATCAACTTCACAGACATGCGCAATTAAGCTTTACATATGAATTGTGCACTTAGTGTTATAACCATTTAAAATCTCCCATTTTAATCCATTAAAATGTTTGCTTAATCGTTGACAATGTTTTGATACCCTATTATTAATTCTGCTTTTCACATGGAAGTTTTATCATATAACGAGAAAATAGAGCGATATCACTTAAATTTTGTATTATTTCAGATTTAAATGCTCAGAAAAGTTTTCTTTGAAAGAATTAAACATAGTAAAAACCATACAATGAAATTTTAAAATCTTGCAAATCAATAATGCACTGTAAGACAAGCATTTTTGGTAAATACGAACGATTTAGGTTTGTTTATTACAAAGTTGTAAAATACATTTTAGTTTGTAAAATTTCTAAATAGCTTATTTTAGTTTCTCATCTTCCTTGTTAAGAAAAGTTTCCGATGTCAGTATATTTAATAAGATCGATTAATAAAAGTTTCTTGTTACTAATAATAATGTTTTATTTCCATATCAATAACTGTCAGTATTCATAATTAAACTAATAATACAGATATACATTCTCATGCTTCTGTAACAATCTAGGTTAAAATTTATAAACATTTTTGCAATATATATTAGATTCATTAAGTATTCAGATTCTTACATTACATTGTATAAATTATAAAAAATGAAATCATCACCTAGCGCAGTAGAAGATTATTTCTTATTCTTTATAGTATATAGTTGTACATAACATGACAAAAAAGTTAGCTTTGTTTAAAATAGGTATTAAAATTATAAAACGGTTTATTTTAATAGCACATTATTTCTACCTATTAATTATACAGATCAATATAACATAAGCATATAACAAACGATATGAACTCCAGTAGGGCTGAAGTCTCATAAACCTAACTCCATTTGTATACAAAAAAATATCATATATGTTGTGTAAGGTTACAGTGTTGAAATATTTATTTTGTGAGTTCAGTTCTAAACGCAATATATACTTTAAGTCTACTACTCTTTATGCTGTTGCATTGGATAAGTTCTGTTCTAACATGTTCGTTTCATTATAAACTTCATGTTCAACACCTGATGTGTTGTTTATGTCCTGTGTACTATGCAATCTAGTAGTATTTAATTTTCACCTATGAAATAAGTTTAACATAAATTTCGCGTTCAATACTCCTTGTGTAGTTCATATTCTCTATAGTATGTAAGACAGCATTTTAAAAGCATGTTAAACAATGTAAGATTAACTGTAAGGGAACTTAACTCTTACGTAATCTGATATTGTTAATCGATATTCTCTTCTACATGTCGGTGTAACTTTTCTCAGCTTACATTTTCTATCTTTCTGTTTCAGACTTAAGGCTCCTCGCTAGTCCCTCCTCCACCTTTTCAATATTTTTCAAAATATTTCAAAATCTAATAACAGTATCAAAAATTTAAGAAAATACATCTCTAGCACTTATAAATTACTATGAAATACAATGGACAGCGATCTCGAGATCTTGTTCATTGATGAGTGATATGTTTTTAATTAAATAATGACGTGATAATCTGTGACAACGAATCACTCATTAATGGACAAGATCTCGAGATCACTGTTCATTGTATTTCATAGTAATTTGTAAGTACTAGAGATGTATCTTATTAAAATTTTGATAATGCTATTACGTTTTGAAATATTTTGAAAATAGTTAAGAAGTGGAGGAGGGTCTAGCGAGGAACCTTAATAATAAAATCTCTAGTACTGAATGTAGATTCGCTTATTTTAGTAAGAAAGTGCATGTCTTCATGTTCTAGTTCTTATACAACAAAAATAAAAGTATCTAAAACAACTCTGTTCACGCCACAATAAGCTTTACAAGGAGATGGTGAAGTGAAACTAGTTTACCTACAACAGTTACAAGTCTATTGCTGTACCTGCTGGTGATTACTAATCAGCGTCTTAGTTTTAACATCGAATGGAGAGGTACTTTCAGCTTTACGACGAGGAAAAGGAAACATAAATAATATTTTATGATATTCAATGTTTCATATGTATGTTTTAGATTGATCACAATTTCAATCATTACTAGGTTACAAAAAATATAAACAAAGACAACAAAAGGCATTAGAAAGTTCGTAAGTTTAATTTTCACAAGTTCAAAATTTCAGTTCACACACAATGTTAATTATTTCTCATCTTTTCTGTAACACAATCAGTTTTATTAAATTCATGTTCACTCACTATATGGTTCTAATGGTTCTACATTAGCGTCTTTCTCAATTAATTTACTCATTACTTCATCCAGTTTAAGTAAAAGTAAACTGCGACGAAAATATTCCAGTATTTCAACACTATCAAAATATACATGATTCGAAAGATACACATGATAAATATGAAATAATTCACAACATCCATTATCACCCTACATGTGCGTCTCCTCGAAGATCTTACTTCATCTACTGGTCGTGTAACACAACGATGTCTATGGCCATTGCATACATTATAGAAACATTCAGCACACAGTAAAGGGCAATTGTTTTTATATTCCCAATTTTCGATAGCTTCAAAAACACTGATCATCACATCCGCATGAATTTTAAGTTTCATTAGAATACACAGTGGAAGATGAAACTTCTCTGTTCTTCACAACGCTATTAGTTTCCTCCGCATTTAAACTATAATATCCTTCATCACTGTCTGAATTAAATTCTACCTCTAAACTTGAGAAGTACGGTAGGTAACGGGAGGATTCTCTTCCAAGGGCCCATCGCCTTCATCCGCACTTGGATTCTAATAAAATCGCATGATACTTTTAGTAGCGTCCAGTATCATAACTAGAGCACAACTGCACCAAAAATTTAGTTAAATAACTTAATACGTCATGTTCTACTTTCTAGGTAACAAGATTCAACTTGCTCCGTCACCTGCTGTTATCATTAAGGAATTCTTAGAAAAAAGTTCTAACACTTTCCCAAGCATCAAGGGGTGGGAGACGAAAGAAAATATCACCTGCGTGAATAACAACGTCACGTTAAATGATATTATGTAAAATATTATGTAAAAATTACAAGTCGTAACACGCTAAAAGCATCAAAACAAACTTCTTCCCCTCCCTCGAGCACTACAGGTATAAAGCAACAAGAACTAGTGTTGACTTGATTTATCATTAAAGCGAAAAAATGTCAAACAACTTTTTCACTCCTCCCGAGTACTATAGGTGCAAAACAAGGAAAAGCTCCGCGTTGGCCTATTGCCCATTTCAAAGAAAGAAATTTCCTGTAAATATCTGCGCAGTTAAATTCTTAGAAAAGACGGAGCCTGTTGTAACACGTTCCTAAACATCAATAAGGGAAACATTATGTTCCCTCGTCCCGAGCACCGTAGGTGGGAAACAACATAACTCAGCGTCACTGACATTTAAACTAACAAAAATGTCACTCAACTTGCGCCGTTGTCAATCAAGCGGCAGACATGAAAAGAAACTTGTATCCTCTCCCTAGCACTGCAGGTGTGACACAAGGAAAAACTCTGCGTCGACGTATTGTCCATTCAAGCAAACACCTGCGTCCTCCTTTAAGCATCAGGCAAATGAGATACAACTTGTTCTAACTTGCTACGCGTCGACTCAATTCAAAGAAACAAGTCTGCGCATGCGTAGATCCTAACCGCCGATCACGAAAAAATCTAACCATCATCTAACAGTAGTTCCACAGCAGTCGTGGCAGGATATTCGCTCTCAGACGACGGGTGTATGGCATTTTTATTATTTTTCAATTTGTTCAAGCAAAATTTCTCGTTCAGAAGCTACATGGATAAGGTGTGTGGCAACTGAGCTAGCGAAGGCAACAGGTGTGTAGTGACTATGTCTGCGTTCACAGATGTGCGGCAAATGTAGTTGGGCCACGGGAACGCCAGCAGTTACAGCGGTCCGGCACCGAGAAAAACGGCAGCTAAATCTTCGACTGTGTCAGCATCAACGCGTGCGTTGCATCTGCGTTAGCGGCAACAGTGGTTCAGCTACAGAAACGGTCAGTTACAGCGTTCCGACCACGGAAACGATAAGAATTACGTCGACAAAGATTGCGGTACTGGCAACAGGCATCGGCGTGCACAATTTGTTTCCGTTCATAAGAAGCGTGTGTTCAATTGCCGACATATCATTCTCCGAAAAAATGAATAAATAATATTTTTTCATTAAAAACATCAAAGTCCCCAAAATATAAGCTAAATATACTAATATATTAATTCTATTCTAGGTAAACACCTCTACTGAAAGGCAAAGAAAAGTCAAAAATCTATTTCATATCAAGATAATTCAATTCCCAGCTATACTACTTTGCATTTTATTCATTATCAAATAATATTCATCGTATAATCAAACGTAAGTTAGAATAACATTTAAGCATCTAAAATCACCTTCTGTTAGAGGGCGCTGTACTTCCACTCCTTCCCCCACCTGTTGTCAACAGCCTCCAGGCTATAAAACCACTAATACCAAAACAGGTTTAAAAATGAAAGAATTCTGCACCTCTACTACTATCTGCTTTGTTCTAGTTATTTGTTGTTGATTATTCGTGGCATTTCTAAAACGAAAAGTTGTTTCCCGTTTAAAATTCGCAATAAAAATACCTTCACATTCTATTCAATCTGGATTTTAACGGTTGCCTATGATAAATCCGTCCAGCCATTAACAAGGGGCAGTAAAAAACTCCCTGTTTGTAAATATAGACTTTTATGATACCTCTCGCCAATTTACTTAGTTTGTTTAAAAAGTTCTTTCCGATGTTCCAGCTTTTACAGCAGAAACAAGCAAAGATGAAAGATATTACCGGACAACTGGTTTGACCGTGCGATAAAGAAGATACATGTTGGGGGGTGGGAGATGTCTCGTTTCAACTTTAAAAATATTTCCGACTCTTTCTTGACTGAAAGGTATGTTCTTGTTGCAGATTCGAAGAAAGGCGAAATAACTAGGTATTGTTAAAAGTTTATCTCGTTAAGAACAAAATAGAATTTCAAGGCTGTTCTAATTATCCTCACATCTTTCTATTAATGTAATATAACAGTAAAATCAATTATTCTACAGAATAAAATTCAAGTTTTCACGTTAGTCTTTCAGTAAAAATCTCTATCTTCATACAAAAGTTAATCGACTGACAATTGTGTTCGCGTTTAGGGCAAATCGATGTTGTATATTTTAATTTGTGCGTCTGACACCACGAGTGTAACTTCGATCGGAGCATGTGGTTTCAAATCAAATTGTAAAATTGCTTTCACGTTAGGTAATTTAAAATGTTTATTCAATAAAATAATTTAATGTATTATCATCCTCTGCCATCATTGCTGAATAAACTCTTAACAATATTGACGCAGGTACCGTGTACATAAAAAGTCAACCTAATAAAATTTAGGGTAAGTGTCTAAACAGTGCATGTAATAACTGTGTATGTATAAAGTTAACCTAAAAATAATCCTTACGCATACGTACAAAGCTGTTAAAAGTAAAATCAAGTAACACATGTAATGTTCGCAGCGTTCAGGCACATGTAACGCATGAAAAAACGAGCACGGATGAAACCCCCCCTAATATTTTCGGGTGATTTGTAGTACTCTCACTACTTACGTATTTTCTTCAAATTAACTCCAGATCAACGCCGCCTATTAATTTTTGCTCCATTACGTAACGAATTTACTGTAATCGTCGTAGCTAACCTGGGCTATTGAAATAGGCGGTAACGGAGATAAGCCAGGTTCTGTTTTCTCCCGTTGGCACCATTTTCCCTAAGCAACCAAAAAACCCTATGTCAATAACTGTACAAATAAGCATAGAAAGTTAGAAAATATGTAAGAAGTGATGTAAAGCTTTTGATTTCAGGTGTGTTGAAGATACTTTTAGCACACTCGCTTTCTGTGCGCCTGGTCATGGGTTCAATTTCGCATGTGTCAATTAAAGACAGGAGTACGGAGCTCTCTTTACTAAAATCTGTAGGTCTCATCCTAAGAAGCTCACCAGATCATTTAGGATATTAACAACAACTCAATCAGGGCAATCTTTTACAGTATATACAACACACAATACAAACCTGAAACAAAAATTAAATTCAGTGATAAAATACAACATACAAAACTGGTCTCTCAAATTCAACTTATTTATTACTGTATTGCGACAAATGTTCATTTCCTTTTCGTAAATATGTATCTCTCAATGCGTTAAACAAAAAATGAAATCATGAAGAATAGAATCAATTTATCAACGACACGTAAGCTCCTTTTATGCGGCACAGAATCCTTTGTGACTAACAGACTTTTGTTCAGAAATGAAGAACCTCCAAAAGATAGTATTTTATTTCAAATACCACTTTTGATGTCGAAAATCCTGTTTCGCTGTTTTCTGAGCAGCTGAGTAACGCATTGCCAGTTTATAAGAGTCTCCATAATAACGTTTACACTGACAATATAAAGTCAGTGATCCGAAACAGGTTGACAGCTCACAGGAGGCCTTTTAGAAAGTATATGCGAAGCTCCGATTCCACAGAAAATCGAAGCCTCAGAAGACCAATTGAAAAAGACATGTTATTATTCAGGAAAAAGACAATGGAGTAACGAGGAATCTCTCCCTCCAACTCCCTCTTTGGTGATGTAACGTGTTAGTTCTCGAACATCTTCAGCCACATCTCTTTCTTCCTTCCGCTGTCTCTTGACTCCCTCCCAGACACTTCTTCTTCATCTTCATTTTGTCTCCTCGTGTTCTTCCCAAAGATCCTCCTTCCCTCCAAGGATGCTCCAAGCTGTCAGGAGGACGAAGATTTTGTCGGGGAGATTGCTCAGAAAGTGTCAGGCTTCGTGGCGGCTGATATTAAATCAGTTGGAAGTCTTCTTATTCCCGAGATCACCTCTGCTCTGAAGAAATTCTTCAGGTACTAGAGAAATTCCACTAACAGCATTTCACTTTCGAAAATGAAAGAGAAATCTAAATAAGATTGCAACTGCCATTTGGGATGTGCCAACTTGTATCAACATGGTATATTTCGCACAAGGAAAAGTAGGTCGTTTTCTCCGTATTCCGCATTGTTGTTCCATAGGAAATAAATGATTAATATTGTGTTGGAGAATAACTATGATGTCTTTATCATGCGTTCAATATTATTATAATGGAGCTATGATTTAGCAGAAGGTTTCGAAATAACAATAAATCTCTTCAGTTCCTCTATAATATACAATTTTTCATACCTTCAAACAAATTTTATCAACAAGATTGTAAATCTGGAACTAAGGTTTTCAACATAATGGCTGCTCCATTTGTGGGACATAGAATGTATGATGTCACATGTGGGGCTAAAACAAACTGCTTTTCATTCAAAAATATATCTTTAGTTAACTCAGAATTGTCGAAATATCTAATATCTATTAAGGAGCTATATCGACCAGAAGGGGAAAATAAGGTCAATACTGTGATGGCATGTAAGTTTTCCCCCGAAGAATACTTCAGTCGATAGAGTGAGGATTGTGTGTGTGTGTGTGTGTGGGGGGGGGGGGGTCTCGCAAAGCGCTCTAGCACTACGCCACATTTGAATATTTAAATAATATGAATTCAGTAACAAATATGGTTAATAAAGTTTTGAACTGGCTATGTGCCCTGTACTTGGAGACATAAGTTAGGTTTCACGTAGAAAAAGGGAGAACAAATTATGTTGGTTACATAAAGTCTTTCTTTTTACTCCTTCTTTGTCAGGACAAAGGTTCATTGGTAGGTGAAGATATTTATTTTAACTGATGCATCTTGCGGCCCACGTAATGAACCTACGCAAGGCACACTATGAGAAACACTGATAACACTGGATCATGACTCAAAAACTTACTCTAATTTGCGTTCAATAATGCAGTCAAAATATAGATAAGAAAGAATGAATGATTCCTATCTGTAGTTTCGTAGATGACTAGACGCTAGGTTAGCTGCCATGATATTAGATTTTAGTCTATTAGATTGTTCTCAGATTAAACGTTTCGAAACAGTTACGGAAGGCTGAAAAAAGGAAGTTTATATATCTCTTAATTTAGATTTACCACAATTGTGACCTGATTTATTAGTAATTAAATATTCAAAGCAAAGTCTTTCTTTTTTCTTCCTACGTTCCAATGGTCACTAATTTAAGACGAAGTTGGTAAAATAAAATTACAATAGCAGAAGAGGAATATTCGTTATGCCATTAATAAGTAAGTAACGCCATTAGTATTTCTCCGTGTGTCACCATATTCGAATGGACTGGAGTGCGTATTTTCCGAATTAATTATTATCGTGGGGTTGTGATACTATTTTCTGGATAGTTACATGTCAGTTTGTGCGTATGGAAGTATCAGTGACAATTATTTTTTAAGAACGAGTGGTGTAGACCGTATAATATTGCTCAGTAGGATGGTGTAGATAAAGTAAACCTTAACCCAACAGTTTTCATTGTTTCTAATTCTAGTTTCATTGTTTCTAATAAAATAATTCACCAGTTACAGCATAAATCAGTAAGTAAAAGTCATGGAAGAAGTTCGATACAAACTTAAATGAACAGGAGTTTATCAGAGCATATTCTGCATGAAATGTGTTGAAGAATCGTTTTAAAAATAATGCGGTGAAATTACTGGGGTGCGATGATAAGAAAGGTTTCCTACTGTCTTAACGGATACTGATTGTGATAGAAATAAACATAAGATGCATGCCATAATGTGATAATTAGTCAATACAAATTTCTGACTGCTACCCTTGAAGAATAATGTACATGTGGAATAAGCATCACGAGAGAGTACGTATAAAGTAGCGTAGTATGATGACCAGTCTAAATTCACATACGTTTGAAAGTCATTTATGGTGATGGTTCTATAGATGTAGAAAATATACGTCTGTGGGTGGTTCGAAGTATTAGAAACTACAGTAAAGACTAAATGAAAGTGTTTAATGAACGACCTGTACGGCCAGTTTTTGTGAAGCATGATAAAGATCTGTGACGAGTGGATGCCCAATTCAAGAAAAGTTTTGAACGGAGCAAAAAGTTCGTACGCTCTACATTAGTAAAGAAAGACAGCAGCATCTCATATTCCAGTTAAGGTACAGGAAATTGTGTGTATGGAATTCCATGATAATTAACAGATGTCATCAAGGAACAAAGCTCAAGTGTTGCTCAAGAAATCCTGGATCAATATTATCGTAAACTCCTGGATCAATATGAACAGTACCATCAGAAATAAATCGTGGTTTTATGTGACCTTGAAATCAAGAGACAGTACGTAGAACAACATCATAAACAAAGTCGAAACGGCCATCGGATTAAGTTTTGAACCGCATCCCTGGGTTTATGCTTAGGACCGTGCCTGACCTTGTGTCCCGATTTCAACCCGACGACACGGAAGACAAAGCAGGGTTTTTAATTCTTTCCTTATAACTTTCGGCATCTGAAGTGTAATTCTTTAATGGGTGAGAGAAAACGGAGATTTAAGGATAAGACGCCGAAAAGTTTCTAGCAATAGTAAAAACACATGGAAAAAGTATTTTATCCCGGGAAAGAATAAAAATATCCCAGGATGTGTGTAAACAACTCTGCCCTTGAAAAGGTTATTCGGAAAGAATCTGTGAATCCCACAATTAAAAATATTGATTGATTTAACCAACAGGAACAAGATCAGGTCAAATCGAGTCAAAGCAGGGTCGTCGGGTCAAGATTGGGTCAATTACGTTAAGATTCTATTATCGGGTCACCAGATCACAAAGTCGGGCTGATCATTTGGGTCACCGAGTTAACGATTGAGTCGCGTTATTCGGGCCAAGTTTCGGATCGGGTAGTTGGGTTTCGTACATCAGGGACACGGTTTTAGCTCTGATCATAGAGTCCCCTCATCCGAGAAAATTCAAAAGAGTTCCTTCGGCACAACAGATGATCCTCATACTTTTCTGGGACGCGAGCGGTATCGCTCACAGGAAATTCCTTTCGAAGGGAATGACGATGAATTAGCAGACATGTAGTACAGCCTTACCGAAATGCAAGCAAGAATGAGCCGGCCGGGTGGCAGAGCGGTCTGCGGCGGTAGACCATCGGCTCGAAGGTCCCGGGTTCGATTGTAACAGCTAGAGGTGAATCGTGACGGGCCTAAGTTCAAAGTTACTAGACTGGCCGATATAAAAATAAAGTTTACCAAAGTTACCAAGCGAGAATTACACATGTCAGATAAAATTCTGAATTGTAGACTTGTTTAACACCCTCCGTGTTGCACTGACCTACCTTCGTCGGACTACTGGCTCTTTCCACAGTTGAAAGGGAAATTGAAGGACTAACATTTCGTATGCAATGAAAACGTTCAACGTGCTGTGGATATATGGATCATAAACTGACCACGAACATTCTACACGGAGAGAATCGGAAAATGGGTGCAATGTTAGGAGAAATTTGTTGCACTAAATTGTGACTTGACGAAAAAGTAAGAGGGTATCTGTAATTGTATTATATTAGCTTCAATATGTTATCAGTTTTATTTTTCTATCCCGTCTGTTACTGTCTTTGTTTCCGTGGAGTCTTAGTTATCATGCAGCCCTCGTAAATGCACAAGAAATATTCAAAACATATCTTGTAATAGACAAGGTAAGATCTCCACATTTCTTGTAAGAATTTGTCACAACTCTTGAATGCAAAACAATTGGAATTTCGGAGAGAATCTGAAAGAAAATGCAAATGTAATATCATAAAATGAGTACTGAGAAAAAAAGAAGCATTCCTAGTTGTATTAGGGAAGCCACATTTTCTCGTTCGCGATAATGCAGTTGCCATGAAACAAATGCTCTTGGAAAATATACATAATCTATATTTTAACTTTGAAGAGCTAGAAGAAAGAGAATAGTCTATATTTAAACAAAATGATCATAACGATCACACTTAGAAACTGTATCGACCAGAAAACAAGAAAACTGCCGGCAGCTCGAATTCAATTCAATAACCGTTATAGCAACATTTGTGTAGAGGGACTCGCTTCTGCAGCTACGCTATAAGACTACCAGTACCCAATTTTATTTTCTTCTGATAGAAGGTCTTTCTATACGTACGAGTTTCAAGTGCAATGGATTTTTTCGTAGAAAAATGTAACACGACAGTACAAAGAAAGGTTAGTATGGTTTCAGAAAAACGTTCTCTTGTGATATATCGATAATGAAATATATATACTATTATCTTATTCCTAGTTCATTAAAATGTATGCATGTTTTTTCAAACTAGCTATACATTGTTAACTTGATATCAGTGATAGGACTAGCAATAGGAAAATAGGAATATTAATAAAATAGTGAATACGATTATGAGCAATACTTATCCAAAGCGTGAAAATAAATATCTTAAATAAAACATTTTGACTGTAATTATATTTATAACAATTCAACGTGCTCCGGAGAAGTAGAGAAACAGAAGTTTGATCATTTTCTATCCCACTATTATTTAACTATACACGTGTTTACTTACATCTCACCTTATTTGAAACATGGGCACAAACTACACATCTATGCATAATTTAAACAATGAATTTGATTAGTGGTTCCCAAATTTACTTGCGCTAAACATTGAGTGCCAAAGGTGTGAAGTGGAATTAAAATCAGCTTTTAATTAATTAAATAGAAGAACATTTGTGTACATTTTTATATAATAAAAAAGAATATATCCTAAAACTGCTTGAATATTCTACAAATATTGTCTTGTATAGTTGTAGGAAAGGAGAGGTCTATTATTGTTTTCAGAAAACCAAAGCAAGTAAGACCTTACCGTTATTGATGGCACAGTAAAACATACAATGAACGAAGTTTGTAACTAAGATTGTTATCAGATATTCACGTATTTACACCAGATGTAGAAGAAAATGGCATAGTTGGTGTATGTGGGGCTCCAAATGTTATTTGAAGTTTTAGTTTGGTCCGAGAGGAAAAAGTCTGAAACACACTCTGGAATCTACATAACATACAATGAAATCTTATGAGATGTTAAGTAACCGCTGTTATTCGGGCGAAGAAGAGAGGTAAACGTTATTACGTTGATATCTTTAATAATTTGGCATCACAGTTTATTATGAAAATAGATGAATGATAGTATAACGGAGCAGGATGATAAATGAAGTAGTTATGAATTTTGATTTTTTTTTCGAATGTTCCTATTAAAAAATATAATGGAGACGGATAAAATATATCTTCTAAGAAACTTTTAATGTTCTGAATAGCTATTCCGCTAATGTGCGGGCACATAATGCCCCATTAATTTAATAAAAAAAGAAATAAACGTTGTCTTTCTTACTCTCAACTAACATCCAGTGGTAGCCACATAAATTGCACCAGTCGTAAAATGTTTAAATACTTTCATGTTGTTAGCATTTTAGTGGATAACTTTCTATTCACTAGTTGCAATTAGTATGCTTTATCGTAAGGAATGTTTATTTTAACATAACAAGACAGTAAATAATTAAAAATACAAATTCCTTTTATTGAAGTTGGGAAATATATAAAGATAAACAGATAAGATTTGAAATGCAAATTACTTCTACATATTGTGTTCATAATATATTTCATAAACTACTGCTAAATCATTTTGGCATTGATCCTTTTCAATATATAAAGATAAAAGCGATGGATTTACTGTACTTGCACGTTTGATACACTCTAACTTGGGTGAATAGGCGTGCAAATATTGTGCAAAGAGTGTTCAAATAGTTTTTAGAAAAGTGGAAAAGTGCACGAGAATTGCTCATCAAAGTTTACTCCTTGGATCAGTGGAAATGATTCTTTTGAAAAGCTAAAGAAATGAACTGTTAAACTGCATAATCATTGGCAGTTTTTCCGGTTAGCCTGCATAATTAAATTATATGTAACAACTTATATGCAATTAACATTCTTAGATACAGGGTCGGCAATTTTCATTACGCAATTTGACTCGTGTAGTACAATGACGTAATGTATCAATGAGCGTCACACGACGCGGCGTTAATCAGCTGCACTATATTTGCTTGTTCGACTTGAGCGGTTGAAACTTACTTAAAAAATGACGAGTCCATAGTTACTACACAGCGTAATTTCAGACGATACTTGAACTTAAAAACATCATTGCAAGGTGTCAGATGGTCGTTTCATTACAAGCTAGATCAGTTCTTTTAGAGTGCCTATGAATGAGTTTTGATCTATGACCTTTAGGCATGAGTGCCTATAATAGTATACCAGAAAGGAGCTAAAGGACTGCGCATCCAGCGAAACATATTGAAAACGTTCGTAATTCAATCTTGTGTAGCCCAGAAGATCGATGGTTTGGCTGTGACCGTGATCAGCGAACGTTATCGAAGGATATTGCAAGATTTCTTTGTTCCTCAATTACGGATGATAAACGTGGATATGAGCAATTTATGGTTCCAACAAGGCGGAGCAATTGTATACATGGCCATAAACTGCATCGAGTTTTTGAGACAGTTTTTTTCTATAAAAACATTCTCGTTGTAGTGATATCTCTTGGCTGTCCCATTCTCCGGATTTATATGTGTTGATATTTTGTTACGGGAGATACCTTAAGCAAGAAGTCTTCACAACATTGGAATCGTACCGGAGATGCCTGGGCAATATCTTACTACGAGCAGAGGTGGCGTTTGGGGGTGGCAACTGGGGCAATTGCCCCAGGCCCCGCGTTAGGGAGGCCCGTTCTGAGTTGATATTTTTCTTACTCAATGATATAAAAGTTGATTTGTAAAAAAAGTTTACAAATAAACTGGTTTGTATAGTTTCCATGCGAAATGTAATGTGAAATGGAAATGAATAAAGAAGCAAGGGGAGAAGATGCCCCCTTTTTTTCATAGGAAACCGTTGTTCATTAAAAAAGAGAATATTTAGTAATAAGGGTTAGGATATGAAAGGAAGAAGTGAGAGCAAGCATTCAGGGGGAAGTTGCTTACTGCTTTATCGGTTTTAGATGTAACATTTCGGCGCTCAGTGATTTTTACTTGTACTTTGACCCCGCGGGGTCATTATTGCCCTAGGCCCCGCGCTCACCTAACGCCGCCTCTGACTACGAGTAACGGACAATTTTCAAAGAAGCTTAGAAGAATGTGTAGTTCAGCGGGACTGTCACTTGACAGGAGTCATATTCAAACATTGATTGATAATTGGCATTCCTGTAATTACTGTTTGACACAGAAATGAATAAATTATAAGCTGTTGTTCGGTTATAGTGTGATTTTATAGATACGTTACGAATGCTCTCGCATCCTGTATTTTATTTCGTTTTCTGGTTACATTGCAATTTAACATGTGTGTATCAAAGTATAATATTTCACTATTACTAAATTGATTATTGCTTGGTTAGCTTTGTATTTTGCACAAAAAAACATACATATTTACCTTCCATTTAAAAGTAACTCAAATAACCACTTCATGACGAATGAACACTTCTCTTGCTGTCCTGATTCTTAGCGATGTTTTATCTTACACATTCTTTCGTCTAATATACCAACTCATATCATAATGCCAGTGATTCGACAAGGATCATTAACACCATTTTTTAAGTTCATTCCATTATTATTAATATTGTGCCCAGATTAAGACAATTAATGAGTTACATCCTCTTTTTACTCGGATTACCAAGACTAAATATAATACAATTGAACCAAGTCGAAATTATCTAAAAATTTGTACACAGACTATCGCAAAGGTGTTTGATTTATTGATATATAAAACCTAATTTGAAGAATCAGTTTTTAACACTCTATGTTGAGAAGGGTTGCCAATTATCCCGTATTATAGAACTTCCAAATTCTGCTTAAATTTGTATGCCACATCCTGTCTCCCGTTTTGATTAGACATTCGAATTCATATCTTTGTTATTAAGAAGATAACTCCAAATTGCTTGAATTGAATTTATTTATGACCTTTAGGCATATATGGCTCAGAGCTGCCAAATATATATTTAAACATGGTGCGCTGCCCCATTTTCTGCGGAATATTTCCACCGTCGATATTGCAATGTAATTTCGATATTATGAATGTAAAATAGAGAACCACCAAAGCACATCTCTCGGTTGTAATTTGCGTCACTTGGTTTGTGGTTTGTGCATTGCACCTGTTGCTTCTGATTTGTTTTGTTGTACTGTATCTGTTTTCATTGCCTTGAATGGCGTGTCATCATTGGATTTATTGCTATGATATCGCGCTCAAATCTCTATATTTTTTTCTGAAGAACATTGTTAACTTTATCGAATGCCCGAAAACATGCCTCGTTTCGTTTTTATATTTACAATACTTTGACAACCTTATCGAATGCTTGACCACGTTCCTAGTTTTCTTGTGCATACAGACAAAATATAATCTTCGGAAAAAAGGCTTATCAAGTTCTCACCCATCAATGCATTTCCTCTTTGTAAACGTGACACGGAACGCTTGTTGCATGCTGACGTTTATTAATTGAGTAGCCAAGCCAATGATTAATAACACAAACGCAACATCGGTCTTCAGACTGAACCACCCGCGACGATGAAGGACAACTTGTTCAATAACCATTCTAAACCCTCGTAGCTTAGTTTCTGATCTGGATTGGATTTGGAATTGTCATATTTGTGGGCAAAATGAGACTACGGTTCTATTCCTTTTAAAACAATGTTAAACATTGGGGAGTTGGAAAACAAGTATGACATAATTGGAAGGAGCACATTTACAATAGACTAACTCAGATAATCGACCATCAACATTATGTCTGTTTCTGTTCAATGTCATGTATACAGGATGGTTCAGACCTTAACTAAAAATAAAGTTCCGCTGAAGAAACTCATTTAGTTTTGGAGGTAGAGGTATTCGAATGTTGTACGACAAATAATAGTGGTAAGGACAGTTGGTTTAGTAAATCATGATGATAGTTTTACCCAACAAATGAATTTGAACAAAGTTTATGGCTAAAGAGTGCAGTTTAGAGGAAACTTCTATGTTGGTATCTTATGTAATGTCAGTATCTTGAATTTCATTATCAGTGAGATGTAGAGAGAGCTATTCAGAAATACTGATGCATTACTTTGTAGGTAATTTTCGCAGAACATGTGATTTTCGTGTTCTTTGAGAATTTCCAAATTAATAAACTGAGATCTCGCTGCGTATTTAATTACCACCATACATGTTCTTATTGATAAACTTAATTCAGGCATATTAATTAGTTTATAAACAGACTAAACTGAACATACACTAAAGTAAAACACAATAAGTGGATCTAA